>JASAMY010000543.1:0-59781 GCA_030248085.1 Paralinhomoeus sp. GSCO2_6 | reverse complement strand
CCTTCGTTCAGTTACGTATTGCTACATGATTTCAAAAAGTTGTCAAAATCGACCATACTATTGACATTATCTCGAGATAGGGAACGCTAACAAAGGAACCCATTTAGGTTTTTAAGAGCCGATATGAGTCGCCAATGTCTGGCAAGTTTCATTCCAATAGCATAAGACGTTCGAGAATGGCGCACGAAAAAAACCTCGAAAAAAACGTGAAATTTTTGGAGGTATTGACCCCTTACAGTAAAGCAAGGAAACGCGTTATGGCGCATTCGATGCCCCAGAAGAAGGCGGTTCATTTGCGCCATAACGCGTCGAAATCCGTTCAGGCAATCAAAAGTTATAGGCGATCGAAAATTCAAAAAACCGCATTGAGAAGTGGTCACATATTAGGGTTGTACGCTGACGCGTACACCCTGATAAATAAATGCAAAGCAACTCGCGAATGGCCCGACGTACATGCGCGTACGATGGCGCGATCGAGTCCGCTCGACACCGAGACGTTTTTTTTTGGGAAGGGGTCAATAGCTGCATGCAAAATACGGTAATGACGATACATTGTACATACCTAGGTGCTATGTACAGGGTTTTTCTTTTAGAGTGCCACATTTTAATCTTGAATAACTCGTGCAAACGACAAGCTAACGACCTAAAATTTTAACTGTAGGTAGACAAGACTCCAAGGTTTTGTTGGCAATTGGCCCTGTGCGAATCCGTTTTGAAACCAGCGCGTGGCACTCGTTTGAATTTCGATGGCCATTTTTTTGCAATTTTGAGGTCATGTTTGCCAACATTTATTGGCCATATTTCTGGTCATTTGTTTTGCCCTTGCCATATTTGTTGCCCTTGCCATGCCCATGCCAGCAGAGCATGGAACATATCATATCACTGCTCAAATCTTGGCACCAGGAGGTTGAACAGCGCCTTTAGATTGCATGGTCCTGTCCATTCCAGTCTGATGCTTTAAGACGATTGCTTGAATCTCTCTGCTATTCGACGAGACCATCTCAGACAACCAAGCTTTCCCATACCACCCTCTGAATGCCCTGTATTGACACTTATTTTTTCATGTCGATTTCATGCTGTTTGCTCGAGTTCAAACAATCCTTCATCGTCCAACACTACGAAAATGACTGGAAAATCTGACAACATGCAAATCAGTTCCACACGCTGATTTCAAAACGGATTCGTATGGGGCCAATTGTCAACAAAACCTTAGAGTCTTGTCTATCTACAGTTAAAATTTTAGGCCAATAGCTCGTCGTTTGCCCAAGTTATTCATGATTAAAATGTGGCACTCTAAAAGAAAAACCCTGTACATTATGTGCATGTGTGCATGCACATGCAGTTGTGCTATATTGCTGCGTCAGAGCATAGTGATGTAAAGTATAGAAATGATCACCATGACTAGGCGGTCAACTTTTGTGTTTTAGCCGAAGTGATCGGACCTACCCACATCAAGTTTCTTGCGAAGCAGCCCATTTTGACAGTGTGCGTGCGTGCGTGCACTTCTGCAGAGCCATATTGGTTCGTCGGAGCGTAGTGGTGTAAAGAACCAAAATGATCTACACGTGCAGGCGGTCAACTTTTGTGTTTTAGCCGAAGTGATCCGAGCTACCCACATCAAGTTTCTTGTGAAGCAGCCCATTTGACGGTGTGCGTGCGTGCGTGCACTTCTGCAGTGCCATATTGGTTCGTCGGAGCGTAGTGGTGTAAAGAACCAAAATGATCTACACGTGCAGGCGGTCAACTTTTGTGTTTAGCCGAAGTGATCCGAGCTACCCACATCAAGTTTCTTGTGAAGCAGCCCATTTGACGGTGTGCGTGCGTGCGTGCACTTCTGTAATGCCATATTGGTTCGTCGGAGCGTAGTGGTGTAAAGAATCAAAATGATCTACACATGCAGGCGGTCAACTTTTATGTTTTAGCCGAAGTGATCTGAGCTACCCACATCGAGATATAGCGATTTTCCCGGAAGTGAAAATATTTTGGTGCGTCGGAGCGCATTGGCCCTAAGGAATGAAATGTTCCCCACTGATTGGCGATCAACTTTATTATTGACCTCAAAGCGATCCGAGCTAACCACACCGAAATATCGCCGTTTTTCACTAATTTCCCAAGAGCATAGAGACATATTGGTGCGTCTGGGGTGACTAATTTTTTCAAAGGGGTCTATTCCAGGTCATGGCGATCAACTTTCCCCATTTTAGCAAACCTCTCAGACCAACGGTTGAAGCGCCTATAGAGGACAAACATTTCTTCCAAAATTTTAATTAGCTAATATCTCATTATCAGTAATCAAGTTTTAGGTTTAGTGGCTTGGCATAGACTTGCCATAAGAAACTGTTCAAGGAAATCAAAAAAAAATTGGGGGTTTACTCGGCACTTTTTGGAGTTTTACTCTTGGTGGAAACCACCCGAAAAAACGGCTATGTCCAAGAAAAATCGCCAAATCGACGATATCTCAAAATCGGAGCTGCCTATCAAGAAATCCTTTGGGCGTCTATTTTCTTTGCAATAGCTGCAGATGCTGTCCAAGTTTCATATCGATACCTTTAGCCGTTCACGAGTGGCGCTCCAAAAACCTGGCAGAGAACATGAAAAAAAAAAAAGCCACAAAATTGGAACATTTTTGGAACTATTGACCCCTTACAGTAAAGCAAGGAAACGCGTTATGGCGCATTCGATGCCCCAGAAGAAGGCGGTTCATTTGCGCCATAACGCGTCGAAATCCGTTCAGGCAATCAAAAGTTATAGGCGATCGAAAATTCAAAAACCCGCATTGAGAAGTGGTCACATATTAGGGTTGTACGCTGACGCGTACACCCTGATAAATAAATGCAAAGCAACTCGCGAATGGCCCGACGTACATGCGCGTACGATGGCGCGATCGAGTCCGCTCGACACCGAGACGTTTTTTTTTGGGAAGGGGTCAATAGCTGCATGCAAAATACGGTAATGACGATACATTGTACATACCTAGGTGCTATGTACAGGGTTTTTCTTTTAGAGTGCCACATTTTAATCTTGAATAACTCGTGCAAACGACAAGCTAACGACCTAAAATTTTAACTGTAGGTAGACAAGACTCCAAGGTTTTGTTGGCAATTGGCCCTGTGCGAATCCGTTTTGAAACCAGCGCGTGGCACTCGTTTGAATTTCGATGGCCATTTTTTTGCAATTTTGAGGTCATGTTTGCCAACATTTATTGGCCATATTTCTGGTCATTTGTTTTGCCCTTGCCATATTTGTTGCCCTTGCCATGCCCATGCCAGCAGAGCATGGAACATATCATATCACTGCTCAAATCGTGGCACCAGGAGGTTGAACAGCGCCTTTAGATTGCATGGTCCTGTCCATTCTAGTCTGATGCTTTAAGACGATTGCTTGAATCTCTCTGCTATTCGACGAGACCATCTCAGACAACCAAGCTTTCCCACACCACCCTCTGAATGCCCTGTATTGACACTTATTTTTTCATGTCGATTTAATGCTGTTTGCTCGAGTTCAAACAATCCTTCATCGTCCAACATGACTGGAAAATCGGACAACATGCAAATGAGTTCCACACGCTGATTTCAAAACGGATTCGTATGGGGCCAATTGTCAACAAAACCTTAGAGTCTTGTCTATCTACAGTTAAAATTTTAGGCCAATAGCTGGTTGTTTGCCCAAGTTATTCACGATTAAAATGTGGCACTCTAAAAGAAAAACCCCTGTACATTATGTGCATGTGTGCATGCACATGCAGTTGTGCTATATTGCTGCGTCAGAGCATAGTGATGTAAAGTATAGAAATGATCACCATGACTAGGCGGTCAACTTTTGTGTTTTAGCCGAAGTGATCGGACCTACCCACATCAAGTTTCTTGCGAAGCAGCCCATTTTGACAGTGTGCGTGCGTGCGTGCACTTCTGCAGAGCCATATTGGTTCGTCGGAGCGTAGTGGTGTAAAGAACCAAAATGATCTACACGTGCAGGCGGTCAACTTTTGTGTTTTAGCCGAAGTGATCCGAGCTACCCACATCAAGTTTCTTGTGAAGCAGCCCATTTGACGGTGTGCGTGCGTGCGTGCACTTCTGCAGTGCCATATTGGTTCGTCGGAGCGTAGTGGTGTAAAGAACCAAAATGATCTACACGTGCAGGCGGTCAACTTTTGTGTTTAGCCGAAGTGATCCGAGCTACCCACATCAAGTTTCTTGTGAAGCAGCCCATTTGACGGTGTGCGTGCGTGCGTGCACTTCTGTAATGCCATATTGGTTCGTCGGAGCGTAGTGGTGTAAAGAATCAAAATGATCTACACATGCAGGCGGTCAACTTTTATGTTTTAGCCGAAGTGATCTGAGCTACCCACATCGAGATATAGCGATTTTCCCGGAAGTGAAAATATTTTGGTGCGTCGGAGCGCATTGGCCCTAAGGAATGAAATGTTCCCCACTGATTGGCGATCAACTTTATTATTGACCTCAAAGCGATCCGAGCTAACCACACCGAAATATCGCCGTTTTTCACTAATTTCCCAAGAGCATAGAGACATATTGGTGCGTCTGGGGTGACTAATTTTTTCAAGGGGGGTTTGCCGTCAGGCGGTCCACTTTCCCCATTTTAGCAACCTCTCGCCACGGTTGGAGCGCCTATAGAGGACAACATTTCTTCCAAAATTTTAATTAGCTAATATCTCATTATCAGTAATCAAGTTTTAGGTTTGTGGGGTGGCGTAGTTTTGGCGTAAGAAACTGTTTTTTTTCAAAGGGGAAATCAAAAAAAAATTGGGGGTTTACTCGGCTACTTTTTGGAGTTTTACTCTTGGTGGAAACCACCCGAAAAAACGGCTATGTCCAAGAAAAATCGCCAAATCGACGATATCTCAAAATCGGAGCTGCCTATCAAGAAATCCTTTGGGCGTCTATTTTCTTTGCAATAGCTGCAGATGCTGTCCAAGTTTCATATCGATACCTTTAGCCGTTCACGAGTGGCGCTCCAAAAACCTGGCAGAGAACATGAAAAAAAAAGCCACAAAATTGGAACATTTTTGGAACTATTGACCCCTTACAGTAAAGCAAGGAAACGCGTTATGGCGCATTCGATGCCCCAGAAGAAGGCGGTTCATTTGCGCCATAACGCGTCGAAATCCGTTCAGGCAATCAAAAGTTATAGGCGATCGAAAATTCAAAAAACCGCATTGAGAAGTGGTCACATATTAGGGTTGTACGCTGACGCGTACACCCTGATTGGGGCGGTGTTTGCGTGTGGGCGTGGTGTCGCGCGGGTGTTTTTTTGTGGAGGGTGTTGGGGTTCGTGGTTTTGTTTTCCGGTGTTTTGGGTTTTTCTTTGGTGCTTTTTTCTTGATCTGTGCCGACGCTGCCTTTTTCTGTGGTGAAGACTCCAAGGTTTTGTTGGCAATTGGCCCTGTGCGAATCTCGTTTTGTAAACCAGCGCGTGGCACTCGTTTGAATTTCGATGGCCATTTTTTGCAATTTTGAGGTCATGTTTGCCAACATTTATTGGCCATATTTCTGGTCATTTGTTTTGCCCTTGCCATATTTGTTGCCCTTGCCATGCCCATGCCAGCAGAGCATGGAACATATCATATCACTGCTCAAATCTTGGCACCAGGAGGTTGAACAGCGCCTTTAGATTGCATGGTCCTGTCCATTCCAGTCTGATGCTTTAAGACGATTGCTTGAATCTCTCTGCTATTCGACGAGACCATCTCAGACAACCAAGCTTTCCCATACCACCCCCTCAATGCCCTGTATTGACACTTATTTTTTCATGTCGATTTCATGCTGTTTGCTCGAGTTCAAACAATCCTTCATCGTCCAAAGCACTACGAAAATGACTGGAAAATCTGACAACATGCAAATCAGTTCCACACGCTGATTTCAAAACGGATTCGTATGGGGCCAATTGTCAACAAAACCTTAGAGTCTTGTCTATCTACAGTTAAAATTTTAGGCCAATAGCTCGTCGTTTGCCCAAGTTATTCATGATTAAAATGTGGCACTCTAAAAGAAAAACCCTGTACATTATGTGCATGTGTACATGCACATGCAGTTGTGCTATATTGCTGCGTCAGAGCATAGTGATGTAAAGATATAGAAATGATCACCATCGACTAGGCGGTCAACTTTTGTGTTTTAGCCGAAGTGATCGGACCTACCCACATCAAGTTTCTTGCGAAGCAGCCCATTTTGACAGTGTGCGTGCGTGCGTGCACTTCTGCAGAGCCATATTGGTTCGTCGGAGCGTAGTGGTGTAAAGAGCCAAAAATGATCTACACGTGCAGGCGGTCAACTTTTGTGTTTTAGCCGAAGTGATCCGAGCTACCCACATCAAGTTTCTTGTGAAGCAGCCCATTTGACGGTGTGCGTGCGTTGTCGTGCACTTCTGCAGTGCCATATTGGTTCGTCGGAGCGTAGTGGTGTAAAGAACCAAAATGATCTACACATGCAGGCGGTCAACTTTTGTGTTTAGCCGAAGTGATCTGAGCTACCCACATCAAGTTTCTTGTGAAGCAGCCCATTTGACGGTGTGCGTGCGTGCGTGCACTTCTGTAATGCCATATTGGTTCGTCGGAGCGTAGTGGTGTAAAGAATCAAAATGATCTACACATGCAGGCGGTCAACTTTTATGTTTTAGCGAGGTGATCTGAGCTACCCACATCGAGATATAGGATTTTCCGGAAGTGAAAAATATTTTGGTGCGTGGAGGCATTGGCCCTGAAGGAATGAATGTTCCCCTGATTGGCGATCAACTCATCCTACTCAAGCGATCGAGCTAACACACGAATATGCGTTTTTCACGAATTTCCCGAGCATAGAGAATATTGGTGCGTCTGGGGGTGACTATTTTTCGGGGTCTGGTCAGGGGACTATTTTTTCAATGTCCAAGAAAATGCCAATCGAGATATCTCATCGGAGCTGCCTATCAAGAATCTTTGGGCGTTGATTCGGAATAGCGCAGATGCTGTCGTTTCATATGATACTTTAGCGTTCCTAGTGGGCTCCAACTGGCAGAGAACATGAAAAAAAAAGCCAATTGGAAATTTTTGGAACTATTGACCCCTTACAGTAAAGCAGGAACGCGTTATGGCGCATTCGATGCGAGAGAAGGCGGTTCATTTGCGCCATACGCGTCGAAATCCGTTCAGGCAATCAAAAGTTATAGGCGATCGAAAATTCAAAAACCCGCATTGAGAAGTGGTCACATATTAGGGTTGTACGCTGACGCGTACACCCTGATTTGGACCTGACACGGTTGTGGAACTGGTATTTCATATTTGCTTTTTTTTTGCAATTCCTCTTCGATTCCGGCCTCGCCCGTCTGGCGCCAGCGGCTGTCAGAGACGACCGGTGCCGTTGACGACGTCGCGTCGCGCACTGGCGCGAGTAGAGGCGCCTCGCCTGCTGGTTGTGCGTGCGCGCGTGTATGCTGGATGGATTGAGCTGGAGTTTTGTGTGTAGCTGCCTTGACACATTTCAACATCATTTAAAGGCCGGAATCACTGTGACTGCGCGTGGCGCGAACAGCCGCCGAATTCAACAAGATAACCCTATAGGCGCGCTCCCAACCGTACCTGTAACTGGGTGGGGGGGGGGGGGTGGTTCTTCTGTGGGGGTGCCCCAACCCCCAGAATTTTCACCATGTCTAAAACGATAAAAGTGAGTAATGTTGGTGTTTTCCGTGCTTCTCAGTGGTATGACAATAAAACAGCCAAATAACACTATTTAGAGCCCCTTGACGCATTTTGGCCAAGTACTAGTATAAGTAAAAAATTCGTCGACCCCAAATTTTGCTCCACCTATATCCCCCCCACCAGCAGAACCCGGTTACAGGCATGGTACTCACTCACGCAGCACAGTTAAGAAGTAGAGTAACAAAATTGGTTAATCAGTGGTGCCTACAGTACATATACATGTATGTATGCGGGTTCACGTTCGTGGACACTGTGCGTCAATCAGTGGCGTCGGCGTAGCCAGAATTTATTTCGGGGGGGGGGGGGGGAGGGGAGTCCAATTTCGATCAAACACCCTATTTTCCAGAAGGGGGCCTTTTTTGAACATTGGCCCTTTCGGGCACAAATACGCCGAACGTCAAAACAGCTACGGCAACTGTCGATTTTGTTCGTCAAATTTAGCGCTTTTCCTAAGTTATGGGTGCCTAGCCATGCGATGCAGGCGAAAATTTGGCTCTTGAATGTCGCTTTTATCGTTTTTATCTTGGAATTTGAGTATAATTGACAGATTGACAAGTTGTAACAGGGATACCAAGAACTTTCGGGCTCGGACCGATTTTTTTTTGGGGGGGGGGGGGGGCTTCCTCCTGGCTACACCACTTGCGTCAATCCGATTGTGCAGTCGGCTCCGGCCGTCACGTTTTGACGACGCGCTTTCCGGCCGACATGTTGACGGCGGGCCTGGCGAGTCGTCGTCGACCGCCGGCAACTGCCGAAACTTTCGGCGCTGCCGGCAGATTCTCGGCAGATTTCGCGGTCGCCGCCGCCGGCGGCTGCGGCTCCTGCGTAGTAGAAGAGTTGTTCTTGTGCGGCGAGTTGGCACTATTGAGAGCAGCAGCAGCCGGTGCTTTGGGCAGCGTCCTCTTGGAGGCGGAGGGCGGAGTCCTCCTAGGCGAGCCGTGCACCGCCTTCTTCGGCAGGGCGGGCACCTTGAAGAGGGCCGCGTCGACGGAAGACGAGGAAGACGGCGTCGACGCGCCGCCGCCAGCCGAGGCGCCGTGGCTCTCCATCAGAGAATGGTACACGCTGTAGTTGATCTTGTCCGACAGCCGCTTCTCTTGCACCACCTGCAAGACGACGCAGCGAGCGCGTGAATCGTGCTGCCCACTGCTCATACATGTGCGTGTGACCGGGCTTCGGCCAAGCTGGTCGGGGGGTGGGGGGGGGGGGGCAGAGACATGATGGGGCCTGAGGCTCATTAGAGTACGTCCCAGGGGGGGGGGGGGGGCACGGCAGGGCTCGGCACGGGGCCTGTGGCACGGTTTGTATTCTGTGAGGGCGAGTCAGAAATGGAAAAAGAAACTGCCCACTAAAACTGCGTGAACTTTTAGTACGTTTGGTCAAAATAACGTTGTTCGCTGTTTTCAGACATAATAGAAGACAAGTTGTGTGTGGGGGGGGGGGGGGAGGTACTGGCTTAGACGTCGCTAGGCCAAAACCGCCGGGGGGGGGGGTTGACTGTGACACCGGCACCGCCGGCTGGGGGGGGGGGTGGAAGACCAGGCCCACCCCACCTTCTCGATGGCCTCGCGAGCGCTGCCGGCGTTGATGGGCTCGCGCTTGCGCTTGCTGCCGCGCTTCCGTCTGCGCTTGGGGTCGTTGCGCTCCTGCTCCTCGCGCTCCGCTCGCTCTCGCCGCCTGCGCTCTACGAGCAGTCCACGACGACCGTTTCATTACTAATTCATTAGTAAAGATAAACTGCGCCCCCGCCCGACGCACCGATATCCTCCATGTCCTTGCCGTTGATGCGCATCCAGAGCTTGGTCTTCAGCTCGACCTCGGGCTCGCTCAGCAGATAGCCGTCGATCTCGTCGTCGTCGATGTCTGCACGCGCGCGCCGACTGAGGACCCACAGAAGAGAGAGGGGGAGAGGGAGTTGAGCAAGCAACCGTGGAGACTGAGCGTGCCGTCGGCGCTGTCGGCGGCGGGAGTCGCTTGCTGCGCGGGTGCCCGGTCCGCGAGGCCGCCGATGCCGAGGCTTTCGAGCGAGGGCCCGAACACCTTGAGGCGGTCGGCGAGACTCGGCGTCGGCGCCGACGACGACGACGCCGCCGGGCCTTGGTGAGCGGCTGTTACGGCCGAGGACGCGGAAGAAGGCGAGTCGAGGCCTGCTGCTGCGGCGGCGTCGGCATCGAGCGCCCCCTGGAGGATCTCGTCCGCGAGGAACTCTCCCGCCGCCTCGTCCTCGACCGCCTCTCCCACGAGACTGGCGACGCCGCGGGGGGAGGGGCCGGGACTGGCGGTCGCGAGCGACAGGGGCGTGGAGGGCGTGGAGGAGGCGGCGGAGAGCTTGCCGAAGCGGCGGTGCTTGACGGCCTGGTGGCGCGCGATCTCGGCCTCGACCTCGTGCTCGGTCTCGGCGAAGTCGAGCTTCGCGCAGATCTGGTCGGCCGCGAGGCGCGCCTCGGCGTCGGCCGCTTCGCGGAGCGCGTCGAGACGGGCCCTCTTGAAGCTGGGCGGGTCCTCGGCCTGCTCCAGGTCCACCGTCTGGAACTCGTCCAGCGTCAGCGCCCCCGACGGCGTCGCCGCGAACTCCAGCAGACGCTTCTTCAGCGCACCGTCGCCCACGTGCACCACCCGCACCACGTCCTTGATCGTCCTGCGACGTGCAACGCCGTGTGAGCGGTGAGCGCCAGCTCGAGATGATGGGCAGTGTCGCACAATTATAGGCGCACAAATACCCGTAAGTAACCGGGTCTGGCTGTGGGGGGGGGGGGGTTAAATGGCCCCTCGGGCCTCGGGGGGGGGGGGGGTCTCGGGGGCAGTAGGGCAGCCTCTGGCCACCTGGGGGGTGGGCATGCCTGTAACTGGGGGGGGGGGGGTTGAGGGCCCCCAGAATTTTTCAACCACCCCTCCAACCTTCCCCGCCCCAGAATTTTTTTCCCAAGGGATTTTCACTGTTTCTAAAACGATAAAAGTGAGTAAATGTTGGTGTATTTCGGCGCTTTTCAGTGCTATATGACCAATAAACAGCTAAATAACACTGTTTAGACCCTATTTATACCCATTTGTGACCAAAAAGTACCAGTATAACTCAAACATGGCCAGCTACCGCCCTTCTTACCCCCCCCCCCAGAATTCGGCCGTTTACCCCCCCCCCAGAATTCGGCCGTTTACCCCCCCCCAGAATTCGGCCGTTTACCCCCCCCCCCCACTCTACCAGACCCGGTTACAGGCATGGGGTGGGGCAGCCCATTCCCCATTTTGGGAGAGGTCTGCGAGCAGGGCACCTGTTGAATTTGTGGTAGCGTGCGGCGAGCAGGAGCGCGGCCCCGCACACGCCCATGGGACGCCGGCCGGCGGCGAGCCAGTCGCGCTTCATGCGCTCCACGAGGCGCAGGGCGACCATCACCACCTCAACAACGACCAGCGAATAGGGGGGGGGGGGCAGGGGAGCGGAGACGTGCCTCCTGCTCCTTGTCTCCGAACTGGAGTCGGTTGGCGAAGCGCATGATGAAGATGCAGGGGTCGGTGGGCGGCAGCGAGATCATCAGCTCCTGCGTGAACACGTTCATCACCTTGCCCAGCTCGTACACGTTCGTCTGCGTCACCTGCAGCGCGCGCGAGACAATCACAACATCGGATGCTCGCTTCCCTACCGGTACTCTGACTGGGGTTGGGCAGGAGACCCGTGAGTGACCCGTCCCTCGGTCGAAAGTCCCCACACCCCACCCCACCCCCCCCCCCCCTTATTTTACGTGTGTAAGGTAAACGTGTCTAAAATGACAAAAGAGTCGGAGTGTCTTAGCGTCCTTTACAGTGTTTCTTTGTCGTAGAACATCGAAATAACGATATGCTGAAGCCATTTCCACCACAAAGAATTTAGGGAATAGTTTGCTGCGAAATTTATTCTGGATAGCCACCACCCCACTTTTTTTTGGTCCAGCGATCCCCCCCCCCTGAGTCGAAACGAGAAGCTGACTGACGTCGCTAAAGTCCAGTAGCATGTGCGGCGTGTTCTCGAGTCGGCAGGCGACGTAGAGGCAGGCGCCCACGACCAGCTCTCGGCGGCGTCCTGAAAGCGACCGTTGGCGCCTTGCTGCTGGGTCCAACCAAGCGACAACTCTACGCGGAGTCGCGGGCGGACCTCTGGTCAAATTGCGATTGATGGCCATCTTGACGAAGTTGAAGGCGATGTCGCAGCAGGTACGGTTCAGACGCAGCCGACCCGCCACCTCCTGAACACCGAACACCCCTGGCCAACTGACGACAGATCACCACACCACACTGTACGCGTGCATACTGACTCGTCGTGCATACGCACCAAAGCTCCCCACCCCAAATAACGTTTCTCGTAAAAGTGGTAAAAAAATTTAATAGTGGCACTTTTATGCTCCTACGGTAGACGGTACTTCGTGCTCGGGGGGCCCCATCCCCAGGCCGCTCTATCCATCACAGGTTGACCGACGGATGAAGGACGCGGATGATTATATATCGGAATTTACAGCTCGGGTAATTTCGGTGCGCAATCTTCAGAGCCAAAAGGATGTCTAAATAGTACCTTTTGTCAAAATAGTTTGTGATAGTGATGGGCTGAGGCGGAGATGGGGTGGAGAGTTAATCTCTGAGCGGAGGGGGGACCACCCCCCCCGCGTTGTGGGTATACTTGGTAGATCGAGGGAAGGGGCTGGCACTTCGCTTTGCTCTGGAATCCCTGGGCTGACTTCTGTCTCTGTATCTGTGGGACCTGTATCTTCTTCTTGGCGACGTTGAGCGTGCCCTCGCGGCTCTCGCGACTCTTGTCGACGGCCGAGCCGCCCGAGCCTCCGAGCCGGCCGCTCTGTCCGTCGGGCACCCAGGCGCCCACGAGTCTGCCCCCTCCCGCCGAGCTCTCTTGGAACTGGAGCTCGCTGACGATCGCGTTCTCCTCCACCACCGTGCCGCAGCCCACGCAGTACGTGTCACCCTTCGCCGGGTCCGTCTCGAGGCGCTCGCCGCCGCACTGCGGACACGAACGCTGCGACGACGCCGCCGCCGACGACGAGGACGACTGCGGCGGCGGCGGCGCGGACGAAGACGACGACGACGCCTCCGTCGACATCTTCAGCAGCACCGCGACTGCCGGCCGATTGTCGTCGCACTGCAAGCACACGACAAACATGGTTGTAAAACCAACAAAACATGGAAACAGTGGCGTAGCCAGGGGGGGGGGAAGAGGGGGAAGCTTGCCCCCCCCCGAAATTCTCTGAAGCTAAAATTTTTTAACTTGGTACCCTCTGTTGCAAAAGTGCCAATCTGGGCATTTTACTCAATTTCAATGCAAATAATGATGAAAACGACACTAAGGAGCCAAATTTTCGCCTGCGGCGCATTGTTTTGCATTAAAAAACCGTGAAAGTTCGTTACCCTACTCTAAAAAATTTGCCTGCGGCGCTATTTTGAGCACGGAACTCGACCGTTTTGACAACATTGCTAACGTTTTGGTGTGAATGTAGTCAGACAAACGAGCGCAAAGCGTGTAAACAGATTGGATGAGAGAGTGTCTAAAGCTTCCCCAGCCGAAATGGCACAATGTCCAAAAAATTCGACAGGGTCCCCCCTGTTGCAAAATTGAGAATTTGGCGGAAATTGGACTTACCCCCCCCCCCCGAAATCAAGTCCTGGCTACGCCACTGCATGGAAAATGAAGTAAAAAGCGCGTAGTGAACCGCTGAATATGTAAAAAGGTGTGAATAAAAGGCTTGTGACTAAGAAATACAAATCTTCCGCGCGAAGGATTCGAACATCCGACCATACGTGTGCTGGACCGCCCTGTTGCGCCATTGCGCCGTCAGAAGAACGTAAAAGGATTGTGCAACTGAGTTATCAAAGTACTGCCCAGTAAAGAAACGTACGTTTCAACGAAAGAAGACAATTCCCTCGGCCCAGTGAAACCCAGTGTAAGTTGGAAAAGCTGCAAAAAAACCAAGCCCACCAAATTTTCTGGGTCGCAGTCGGCAAACGAATTCTACGGGCGGAGGGGCCGACGCTTCGGACGCAATCCGATTATTTCGGTGCGGTGGCACCATTTGATGACAGCTTGGCCTCCTCAAAAAAGTATTAAGGAAAAATTTGCAGGGTGGCTGCAAAAAAAGGTGAATATGTGACGCTATTTTGTTAAAGTCCAGTTTGAAAAAGAGGGGTATTAATCAAGGCACGCCTCAAGCCACTTATGCTTTGCAGCTGATCAACTTCAGTTTGAACAAACCGTGTATAAAAACTGAACCAAACGCAGCAACACGTCACATATTTGGCATTTTTTTGTGTTCGCGTGCATATGAAGGTGCAGTGGCAATTATTAGGACCTACACACACTGCATTCACATATGCCGCATGACAGAATGCCACTTGGTTGTGAGACAGACAGGAAGGACCCCATGATCTTGCACATGGAACACGATGCACGCGCAGGCTCGCACGCACGCAAGCACGCACACGCACGCACGCACGCACGCACGCACGCACGCACGCACGCACTCACGCACAAGATGTAAAATGGTGCATTGCACTATGCCAACGTTGTAGGTCATCATTGGATGAAATGCCAAAAGGGGAACGACAAATGGAGCCAGTACAGTATGCATTGCCTACACATCACTAACTGCAGTGGCAACCTACATGTTACAAATGTTAACAGGGTGCTGATTATTTATCCAGGAAGTTTTGCTGTGCCAGGTCCATGGTAATGGCCAATGGCAATGAGAGAGATGAGATGTGAAAGGGTTGCTGTTGCGTTTTGGCTGAATGAGGGTGGCTCGCACAAAAAATGCCGAATATGTGACGTGTTGCTGCGTTTGGTTCAGTTTTTATACACGGTTTGTTCAAACTGAAGTTGATCAGCTGCAAAGCATAAGTGGCTTGAGGCGTGCCTTGATTAATACCCCTCTTTTTCAAACTGGACTTTAACAAAATAGCGTCACATATTCACCTTTTTTTGCAGCCACCTGCAAATTTTTCCTTAATACAGTGTTTTTTCGTAAGACAAGCATTGATATGCAAAACCTATGCAGGCACGCACGCACGCTCGCACGCATGTATGCACACACGTGTGCGCGCCCGCACGTACGCACGCTCGCACGCACGCACCCACGCACGCTCGCACGCACGCACATACAGACATACAGCAGCAGACCGGAACACACACATGCCCCAGCGTACCAAAAAAAAAGCAAATGTAGCGTGTCCGGTGGAATCCCTCAATCGCAGTAGGAGACACGCATCGTATAGAAACGCGCCAAATTCGGTTCAGATAATCAAAAGTTATAGGCAATCAAAAAAATCCAAAATCCGCTCTGATACGGTGTGCACCTGGACAAAGAAGTGTGCCGCGTGTTACTTGCAACCGGCCTGACAGACATGCGCGCACGATGGCGCGATCGAAGCGTGTGTGTGCTTGCGTGCGCGTGCAGTTTTGCTATAGTGCTGCGCCATAGGGGGTACATTATGTGCGTGCGTGCGTGCGTGCCTGTGCTTGCAGTTGTGCTATATTGCTGCGTTTTAGCATAGTGATGTAAAGTATGAAAATGATTGTCATGACTAGGCGGTCAACTTTCGTGTTTTAACCGAAATGATCCGGCCTACCCACATCGAGTTGTTTGTAAAGCAGCCCATTTGAAGGTGTGCGTGTGTGCGTGCACATCTGCAGTGCCATATTGGTTCGTCGGAGCATAGGGATGTAAAAATCAAAATGATCTACGCGTGCAGGCGGTCAACTTTAGTGTTTTAGCCGAAGTGATCCGACGTACCCACATCGAGATATAGCGACTTTCCCAGAAGTGAAAATATTTTGGTGCGTCGGAGCGCGTTGGCACTAAGGAATGAAATGTTCTACACCAATTGGTGATCAACTTTATTATTGACCTCAAAGCGATCCGAGCTAACCACACCGAAATATCGCCATTTTATGTCATTGGTATAATGGGGAGATGTATTTTGGTGCGTCCAATGCGGTCCAATTGTTAAAACTTTTCTAAGTTAGGTCCTGGCCATCAACTTTCCCCTTTATAGCGAAGCTCTGCGACGAACGGTTGGAGCGCCTATAGGGCACAAACTTTTCGGGTCCTTCAAAAAAGCATAAAATCGGCAATATCTCTGGATATACAAAGTCTAGACAAGAATCTTTTGGCACCACAAATTGTTACCATGGGTCGCCCATACGCGCAAAGTTTCATCCTGATTGCTTTTGGCGTTCGCGAGCAGTGCTCCAAAAACTGGGAGGAGAACATGAAAAAAAAAAGCCGCAAAATTGGAACATTTTTGGAACTATTGACCCCTTACAGTAAAGCAAGGAAACGCGTTATGGCGCGTTCGATGCCCCAGAAGAAGGCGGTTCATTTGCGCCATAACGCGTCGAAATCCGTTCAGGCAATCAAAAGTTATAAGCGATCGAAAATTCAAAAACCCGCATTGAGAAGTGGTCACATATTAGGGTTGTACGCTGACGCGTACACCCTGATTTCTTCATTTCTAGCTGCTTTTAGATTCATCACATCGAAAAGTATCAACTAGTTGTGTAGCAGTTTTATCGAAAAGTTGAGGAAAAATTGCAGGCCGACGACCGCGCAACTGCTGAGTCGCGGCCCGTTTCAAGTCGGCGACCGCGACAGGATCAAGCTACCACAAGTGCGCGAAGGCGAGGCGCCTTGGTCGAGACCAGTCAGAGTCGAGCGCGTCCTGGGCCGTTGCACCTACGTGCTCTCCGACGGGCGGGCTCAAGTGGAACCCGCGCCGCCTCCGACCAGCCATCGACGCGCCTCCACCAGCAGGCAACTACACGACTACGACTACGGCATCGACCATGGACGCCCGACCCAGGCGTTCCCACCGGACTACCAAAGACCAAGCCCCCAAGCGCTACGACCCGTGCCCTGTTCGCTGGAAGGGAAGGGTGATGATGTATCCGGTGATGTACACGAGATACGCATGCCATTACTGTCCTCACATATACGTGTGTTACTCCGTAGAAGATTTACTGTTGGAGAGTTTGTCCTCCAGTTAAGTCGGCAGTCGGCACGCGCATAACACAAGTGGTAGGATCGTGTTTTGTTTCGACTTTGTCGATCGCCGTCGCCCCAGGCCGCCTAGCGGCAGCACGCGCTGGCACCGTTCCAGTTCTCCGCCTCCTCTCTTGGCCTCCGCCACTGCAGATTCTTAGGGAGCGGCAGCGCCATCCGCCCTCTCCCAAGCACGCACGAGCACGACAACTGATTGGCTGCGCCCATCGGCTGGCGCGCAACCTCCGACACCGGTCGCGACGACAACGACGACGACGACGACTGCGTTCTGGGAAGGGAAGGTGAAGTCAAGCGGAGGCGGCGCAGTCGGCGCCCGAGGCGAGAAATGACCTCACTCGCACAACTTTCCACTGTCGACTCCGTCTCTGACGCGTATGCGATTGCAGAAAGTGCTTAGATTGAAACAGCTATCATGTCACGACTGAGACTCCACCCGAAAGGAAACCGTTCACCAACAACTGACAGCGAAGAGAAGCAGTACAGCAATTCGCGACGCGACATCTACGCAACTACCCGACTACTGAGGACAGATCATAGATCACTGCAACAGCTCCTGTGGAGAGTGTCCGATAGAAGAGACGACGCTTCGGCTTGCCGTGGCTTCTTCAAAATGATGTTCCTGGCTCTTGCAGCAGTGGCTCTTGCGCTGGCGCTGCTGGCGCGTCAGAAGAGCTGGCGGGTCCTGCAATTGGGCAGGTGATTACAATTGGGTGGTGTGTACGTACGGTATATGCCATACCTGTAACTGGGTCTGGCAGAGTGGGGGGGGGGTAGCTGGCCGATTTTGGGGGAGGG
Source organism: Paralinhomoeus sp. GSCO2_6 (assembly GCA_030248085.1). Classification (NCBI taxonomy): domain Eukaryota; kingdom Metazoa; phylum Nematoda; class Chromadorea; order Monhysterida; family Linhomoeidae; genus Paralinhomoeus; species Paralinhomoeus sp. GSCO2_6. Next base: position 42,261 of record JASAMY010000543.1, on the reverse strand, counting down.
GGTCTCCGGAGCAAAAAGTGGGGGGGGGGTAGCTGGCCATTGTTTGAGTTATAATGGTACTTTTTGGTCTAAAATGGGTATAAAAAGGGTGTAAACAGTGTTATTTAGCTGTTTTATGGTCATATAACACTGAAAAGCACTGAAAAACACCCAGAGTTACTCACCTTTATCGTGTTACAGCTGACGAAAATCCTTTGGGAAAATTCTGGGGGGGGGGGCGGGGGGGAGTTGGGGGGTGGTGGTAAAGGTAGTGGGGGGCAATTACAACAACAACGACGACTGCGTTCTGGGGAAGGTGAAATCAAGCGGAGAGAGGCGGCGCCGTCAGCGCCTGAGGCGGCAAATGACCTCACTGACGCGTCTTTCCACTGGCGACTCTTGTCTCCGACGCAAGAGCGATTCTAGACAGTGCTTAGAATGAAATCGCAACCACGACTGAGATTCCACCCGAAAGGAAACCGTTCACCAAAAAGTGACAGTGACGAGAAGCAGTACAGCAACTAACCTAGGCGCGACTACTGAGGGACAGATCACAGATCACTGCGAGAGGAGAGTGTTCGATAGAAGAGACGACGCTTCAGCTTGCCGTGGCTTCTTTAAAATTATGCCTGTTGCACTGGCGCGTCAGAAGAGCTGGCGGGTTCTGGAATTGAGCAGATGAGTACCGTATGTGCGACCGTATGTCTGTTGCGAATTGAAGGCTTTTGGCGATTCGCTGTGGTATTGGATTAAATCCAAATTTTGGACCAAGGAGACGGTTGGGGATTTGCACGCGTGAACGGGTGGACACAGGGAGGGCCGATGGATTGCACGTGTGTAGCGAGCGAGCGGGCGACGCACCGCCTTCGCCGACAAGGCCGCAGCAGCAGAACTCGGTCTCGCAGGAGGCCATCAGCTCCACGTCGCCGTCGGCGAGAGCGTCGGACTCCTCGCGCTTGCGTCGCTTGCCGTCTTCTCCCTCGGAGAAGTTCTCGAAGAACTCGAGCAGCTTCTTGGCGAAGCCGCTGCCCTTGGCGCCCTTCTCGGCCCACTTCTCGCACTTCTTCTGGCACTTCTCGGGCACCTCATCGCCGGCGGACGAGCTCGACTCGGCGTCGTCGTCGGCGGTGCTGCTCGTGCTGCCCTCCTTGCAGTGGCCCTTGCCGTAGCACTTGGCCGACACGATGCCCTGCAGCGCTGCAAGCGGCGCGACCGGCCGCGTCGTCTCGCGGCGGTCAGTCGCGCGCATCGTCCTCACCCTCGAGGTCGAAGCCGCACGCCTCGGGGTCCTCGATGCACTCGCTTGCGGAGGGCGGGCTGTCGCCGTGGTTTTTGCCGCTCTTGTGGCACGCCTCTGACACGTACAGGCACGCGACTGCGGCCAGCGCGATCAAAGCAACTTTCGTCATCGCTCGCACAACTTCTTGTTCGCTCGTTCGTTCGAAAGGCAGAAAGAAAGAGAGTCACTGAGTGTGCGCACTAACACGACCGTCTCTTAAACGCGATGGGCGTGGCTCGAAAATTAGTGGAGTCGTAAACGGCGCCTGCCTCGCCAGCGGACGTCGCTAACGCGCCTGTCGAATGCGATTCGCGACAGGGTGTGGCGACGAAATTAAGAAGCGCGTGTCGCACGCGCGCAGTTCCGGCACGCGGCTCTGACGCGCTCGTCTGGGGACTGGCGCCTCCGCCGTCGCGCCTCTCACGCGCTATTCGCCCACGAGAACTGTCGAAGCGTGTGGAAGTGGGGCCCCTCGCTTGTCGAACGCGCTGTGGTTGCGCGCAACAAAACAAATACAGAACTTCTGGAAAGGATCTTTTCGATTGCGCCACATCTCGTGTGCCTTGCGTTGGAAGCAACCGCGCACGCTTGAGCACACACTTCGGACAGCAGTGCGAAGATGCGAAGCTTGGAGACAAATGCTATTCCAACGGCCCTCCAGTCTACTGCCTCACACACTCCACTATGTATCGCTCCAACTCCCTGTTGGTCTCACTGTTTGTTTTCTGTCCACAAACGGACCGTGAAAAAGCAGCTGTCCACAACGTAACCTACAATGTTGAGTTGAGTCACATTCTATGCGTTCACTTTGCATTCGGTTTTCATCTTTTAACTTCACCTGCATTCCATTTACTTCTACACCTTTCGCCAAGCGAATCGGAATGGTGGCTGCCTCGTTTGCGATGGAGCCATCAGCTGTGTGTGCTGCCTATACATCCTGTCAACGTTGCGAAGCCGAGTAATATCACTTCTTGCGTCACGTCCACCTACAATGCCGGCAAAATCCCGTCTTGGATTCTCCGTTAATAAGTATCAACTACGAGTAGTTGGAGAACATGAGAAGCGCCATCTTTTTCTCTATTTGTGACAATAACGTCACACACCTCGAGCGTGTCTGGCTTTGGGAACTGTTGGGCTACTGTATGCCAGGGCTGTGCTGCGCACGCACGCACGCACGCTGGCGGAAAGTTTTCGTTTTTAGAGCGCAAGCATATACGTAGGTACACCGTACAAGGCATGCCCACTGTTCAGACACCAATATTGCAAAAATAAATTCGCTAAAATCCGCCGAAATAAATTTGCAAACTGCCCCTTGTGTGAGTGTCGTAACTGAAAGCAATTGTCGCTCAGATGTTCGTACAGTCAACTCTCGAGTAATTGAATATGACGACACACGGCTAACCTGAGCGCGGTGTCTGACTCGCCTACTCGTAAACCGATCAACGTGACAGGGACGTGACAACCGAGCTTCCAAGTGATTATCCGTGGGGTGACGCGCCTGCGCCCAATCCTTGACGCGCGCGTTGCCCAAATAGCAGATGGGGGGGGGGGGGCGGAGGTGGCTCCTAAAGACGTGGAAGGGCGGCGACGCGGCATTCAACTCGGCTCGGCCTCACTCATCGACAAATACTGCCGCAGCCATAGACAGACTCCGTCGGGCGCAGTCGATCATGGACGGGCGGCTGCAACGAGTCGTGCTTCTACTCTTCCTACTGACCATCCCGCGTGGCGTCCACGGCAGGCGGTTCTTCTGCGACGTCAACTGTAGGCAGCGTCTCGTTGCTCGGTGTGCGACTTTGCCTTTTCGAGGCAACTTTGGCGCGACATTCTCTGCCTCTTGCGTTGCAAGAAGACGGGTCCGTTTCGATGTACCGCATATGTAGGCATACATTGTACGCTGGCAAGTATGAGAAATGTCAGCGACGACTAACGAACGGGTTCAGTTCAATGGAGCTATACAGTCAGACCTGCGTGTGTCGGTGCGCTGCGCCAACACAAAGAGCAGAAGTCCAGTTGAAAACAAGAACGTGTCATTGCAGGCTGTCGGAGACGTGTACCGACTGGCGTCTGTCGTCGGCCGAGTTCTTGGACAGCGAGCTCTGCCGGATCGCGCGTCGGTCCGTCGCGGCGGTCCGTGGGCGCGAGACCGTGCCCATCCGGGCCAACTGCTTCTTCAGCGCCGTCCAGTGCCGTCTCCTACGCAGAGAACGACGCTGACCGTCGACCGCAAGCCTCTCCTACAAGCGGAGCCGCAGCAGAGGCTCAGCAGTGGATGGAACAGCCTGCTGACGGACGCAGCGTGGCGGCTGCAGCCTCGTGACGTCATTCTGCCTCCAGCTCTGCGCGCGTTATTTCTGACGCTCACTTCAATAAACGGAGATGCGAGCTCTGACTCACCCCCTCCAAAATCACGCCGAAATCAGGCTACGGTACTCGTTGGGGGGGGGGGTGTGTTTTTTTTTTGTGTTTTTTGGTTGTTTTGTTTTTTTTTGTTTTTTTTTTTTTTTGTTTGTGGGGGGTGTTTGTCTTGGTCGTTTTTAGTCGTGTGTCGCTGTTGGGTTTTTTTGTGTCCTTTATTGTTTTTGGTCTGTTTGTGTCCTTTGTCTGAGGAGGAGGCCGACCCCGCGTTTTATGCGGGGCGCGCCCCGGTCGGTTTGGCGTCGTCTCGCTCTCCTTTCCCCTCTTGCCTGTTGTGTTGCCGCGCGCCGTTGTGGGGTGGGTCTGCCTTGCGTCGGCTCCTGCTGGCGCTGGTCTGTCTTCCGTGAGAGGGGGAGGCAGGAGCCGAAACACGCCCCGGTCTCTCGGACGGGGCGGCTGCGGCGGCGCGCACTTCGTCTTTGTGTGTGCCGCGACGAGACGAGACGAGACAGACTTATACTACGAGACGAGACGAGCGCTCGCTCGCGGAGTGTGTGAGACGCCCCGCATACACCCCACAGCACACGCGCGCGCGCCTCGTCTGTCCTCTCGACCCCCCGCGCGTGGGGGCGCCCGCCCCTTCCCCCGCAGAGGAGAGGTAGCGGCGCCGGCAAGGCTGCTGGCTCGCGCGGTCAGCACAAGCGCCTCCGTCCGCCGCCCACCCAGAAGCGCCGCGCGCCGCGCCCTCCTGTCGGTCCTCCTCTCCCCGCCCCCCGGCGCCGCCGTGCCGAGCTGATGCTCCGCTCCGCCGCCGCGCCGCCGCAGCACCCCGCGCCCGGTGCCGCGGACAGATACGGCGCCCGCGCCCCCCCGGCCGCCAGGCCCGCCCCGCCCACCTCTGCTGCGCGTGGGGGGGGCGGTGTGGCGCGCCGCCCTCCTCCGGGGCCTCCCGGCCGGCGGGCGCTTGGCGGGCCCGGGGGGGCCTTTGGTGGGCGGGTGCGCTTTTCGACCGAAAGGCCAGACGCGGCCAGAAGATTCGCGCAAGCCCCGCCAACGTGTGTTACGTGGTGTTGCGATGCGACGAGAACGCGCGTGCGGCGGAAGGGGTGGGACACAGAGGGGGCTCTAAAGAGCGCGAGAAGGAGCGCGCGAGAGCGCCCCCCCGAGTCTGCTCCGAGGGGCGCGCGCCCCCCGCCCTGCTGCTGGGGAGGGGGGGAGGGGCGGCAGGGGGGTCTCCGCCCCTCGTCTGACGAGGGGAGAAAAGAAAATCCCCCCTCCCCCGCCGGGCCGGACGAGCCACGCGCGAGGGCCGCCCCCCTCCTCGCCCCGCGGCCGCCGGCGCACCGGCGCTATCCCAATATGTGCGTCTGCAAGCGGCGCCGCCCCGCCCCCGCCCCCCTCCCTCCCCCCTGCCGCCCCCCGCGGGACCAAAAAACGCGGCACCCGCCCACCAACAACAACCACGCGCCCCCCCGGACACCTCCCCCCCACGAGCGGAGCGCCGAAGCCGCGCCGAAGCGAGGGGGCCAAGGAGTTCAGCTGCGCGAGGACGCCTTCTTCGAAGGGAGCGAGAGGAGGCGATGGGGCGATTGAATAAAGAGCGATATTATTTATGTAAATTACCGAAGTAAGTCCGATATTTGATAATACCATAAAGTTCTTGTTCGTCTCAGCTGCGACGGGTATTAAGTGCGCTCTCTCGCTCGCCCGAGCGTGAGTTCGGCGCGTATTTGTTTTGTATTTTGCCGTCGCCCTGCCCTTTGTCTTGGAGTTCCCCTGTCTTGTGTCGCCTTTGAAGAACCCCTGCCGAGAAGGCATCGACCGTATCCCCGATCAAGCACCCGAACCGCCCCGCTGCCACCGACGAGAGCAGCGGGGGCACGACAACACGACGACAACAACGCATCATGCTGAATGAAGTGTGTGCGGCTGTTCGCAAGGGTTCTGAAGCTGATCGCTTGACCCTGTAGTCGAGAGAACGCACCCATACCGCACGCGCTTGCATACACGTCTGAACATGATCGAGAAAAGTCGCGTTTGCCCGCGTACGCGGAACACACAACATGAAATCACGTTGAGTTCTTCGGTGCTGGCGTCATGGCACGTATACGTGGAGCACGCAAACGCAATCAAGTCGACGCTTGAGGCGCCGGCCGGCCCGTAGATCGCGGCGAGTGTACACACGGGGCCCATTGTCATGTACAACATTGACAGTTTGAATAGTTGCCGGTGCCCAGTCACCAGCGGCCCGCGAGCGAGTTCTCATACAGCAGCCGTCGGCGACCATCGCCGGCGCAGTTCGCCAGACCGGCCGCTTGGCCAACGGGCCTTGTGGGCGACGCGGGCCGGAAGAATGCGTCTTCCTCGTCGCTGAGCAGCTGCGTGGTGGGTGGCGCGGGCGGGGGCACGTTCGGCGGCAGCGGCTGCGACTTCCGCTGGCAGGAGGCGGCGACGACGCCTCCGCTGCCAGACGACGTGTGGGCGTAGTGTAGCGGCTGCAGCTGTTGCTGCTGCTGTTGCAGTTGAAGCTGTCGATAGTGGTGGTGATGGTGGTGGTGGTGTTGGGCAAGCGCGTCGTCGTGACGACAGTGGGCGGCGGCGCCTGCGGCGGCGGTCGTCCTATGGCCGGTGGCCTTGAGCGCGCCGGCGCCGGCCGCCTTCGAGACTGGTCGGAGGGCGCGCAGGAGGACGAGACCGCAGACGCAGAAGAGGACGGAGCCGAGCACGACGAGGAGGCAGCCGACGGCCAGTAGCCAATGGGAGACGCTGTCGTCGTCGTCTGCTGAACGGTCAGTCGACTTTCGAGGTTGAACGTCGTGCCACTGGTGGTGCGCACAATGCATGAATACCTTGGCCGAGGCGGCGTTGGTCAGGCGGCCCGCGAGCGTACTTGAGGTCGGACTTGTCGCGGCACTGCGCGGCGCGGTCGAAGCGCAGAGCGGCCGAGATGCACTCGCCGTCGGCGCACCGAAAGTCGACGGGCTTCGTGCAAACTCCTAAAACACACAAATGCATACATGCCTGAAATATGATCGTACGCTACCGCCGCGTCAACAGAAGGAATGTACACAAGAATTGTGTAGATACAGAATCGGGAGAAGCAGTCGAAACCTGATGCAGGAGGATTGCTGAACCAGTTCCAGGCGAGCTTCAGCTTGGTCTGGGCGAAGCTCGATTTCGGTGGGTAGGTGAGCAGCACCTTCAGCTCGTTGTCTTCCGACCTCGCCAGCAACGCGCCGCCCTCAACCTTGCCGCAGAAACGAGAGCCGACCTTCTGAAAAATTTCGTACCCCAAATTGCGTGTAAGAAACCGACGGACGTTCATCCGCAAGCCCCACCATGAAGAAGACGGCGTCTCTGGTGCCCTCGCAGAGCGTGAGGTCCGAGTCGTTGTCGAGCCAGAAGTCGACGGCGCGCACGGCGATGCGGAGACCCGGCGGCGCCTTGAGGTCGACAATGCAGAAGGTCATGTCGGCTGGAGCGTGGCTTTGTCCCTCGGCGCGACCGGCTGTCCGCGAGTCGGTGGCGGCTTTGTCGACGCTTCCGTCGCCGCTCGACGGCGCGTCCACGGTCGGTCGGCTCCACTCGAGCAGGCCGAACGGTTCGTCAATGACTAGGGGACCGGTGACGCCCTCGCAGAAGTCGAACGTCGGCCAGCCAGCGGTCGCCGGTGTCGCTGCTGCGGCGCTTCCCGTCGTCATCATCCACGTGGAGACGACGAATAGGGCGGCGACTGCGGCACGTCGACGCATGTCGGCGCTCCAACAACTCGGTGCAGCGAGAGAACGACGACCTACAACATAAACTAGCGCTTCGCTCGCTCGGCTCCGAGGCTACTGGCGCGCGCGCAGGGTGGAGCGGCGCGCACGGAAGCCTGAAGCGTGCAACGCGCGACCGCTGCCGCCGCGGCCCACTGATAAGCGACTCGGCTCGCTCAATCTCGGCCGGGGCAAACTGTCGTCGGGACGGCGGCCGTTTTTCAGGCGGGCGGCGCGCCGGCCGCCGAATATGTGATAAAGGGGAGAAAAACGACGGTCGATCGCAACGGCGCGCTAGTGAGAGAATGCGAGCGCCTTTTGGGGCAGCGGCAGGAGCGCGCGGACAAAGAGCGAGCGCACGCGCGCAAGCAAGCGGCCGTCGTCGTCGTCGACAACTGAAAGCGAGCTTAAACGCTTCCTTGGCGCCTCCCCGCTGTCAGTGGCCGACCCGCGCGCACGCATTCGCAGGGGGGAAACGGCGCGACTTTTTTCGTTGGCTGGGAGGGGAGCGGGAGCGTACGCGCATGTAAATGTGAAAATATGGCAGCTCACAAGGCTAGGATCGGAGACGGTATCCGCCAAGCCGGACGCTCTCCGTTCAATATGCTCGCCGAAGGCCGTTTATCAGACGGCTGGCAGGCCGAAATGATACATGTTTTTCCACTCCTCCAGGGAAATTCGTCGCGGCGGCGGAGGCGACGGCGCCGGACCGACGGCGCGGTTCGCAACATCGGCGCTCGCGCATGACGACCAACGAGCACAACAGTGGCTGTCGCTAGTCGAGTGCGCACAAACATACAAGACAAGGTCGGGCGGCTGAGAAGGGCGGCAGTTCGCCTTTTATAAACGGGGAACGCATAAATTCAAAATTTAACAATCGACGTCGCCCATAAATTAACGCAACAGCGCGATCGCACCAGCGCCACGTTGAGACGACGACGACGACGAGACAACGACGCCATTAGGCGGAGCGGCCCTTCCTCTCTCTCGCTCTGCCTCTCTCACTTTCGCGTAGTGGTGTGAATGCACGCAATAAATCGCGCGTGCGGCCGCCCGGCGACGCCTAGACGCTGCCGGTCGGTCGGCAGAGCAGCGGCCGCTGCGTCGGCGCCGCCGCGCCGCCTTTTCTCCGCCGCTTGGCTCAGCCTCGAAGCGGGCAGCGACAGCGAAGACGGAGAACGTAAATTTGCTGCCGTCGACAGTCCCAAATCTCCGACGCGCGCTCACGGAGCACAGGCAGGGCAGGGCGGCCGACGCCGCCGCCGACGTCGAGCCACCCAATAGCGCGAGGGCGGCGTCGGCACTGTCGCGTCGGCTGGGCGGCGACTATTCGGTCGGCGGTGGTGGTCCGCGCCTTCTGTTCGAGATGAATGTTCGACCGCCTAGAACATCCATCACGCCGTTCCCCCGTCCGCCTGACGCTCTGCCGCCGCAGCGGCGAGCTGGCAGCGCCGCCGCCTCCGCCGCCCCGCGAATATTTTGGGCGGCCGGCCTGCCGCCTCCCATGTCCCAAGTGGGCCATCCATCGAGTCGACTGTCGGCCGGGCCGGCCGTCCGGCGGGCCGGCGTGACAAACGGCAGGCGCAGGGCTCGCGCCCGCCGCCGCCACAAATCAGCCGATCGAGTGCCGGCGAGATTTACAGCGGACAGGACGGATGATTTGGGTGGCCGCGCCGCGACGCCGACGGACGCCGCCGCGGCCGCAGCCGCCGACCTAATCTCTCTTTTAGCGGCCAGTTATGACGGGAACGCAGAATAGGCAATCAACTTTGCGCCTGTTACTCTTTTGCACGGCCGCTTTTTCAGCCACAACAAAAAAACGCAGCTCGAATCGCTTCCTCGGCAAAGGGCACACCAACAAGTCTGCACTACTGCGAACAGTCCAGCGAGCAGCGCCCTTTGGCAGCCGAAGGTGCCATGCCAATGTGCATACGTTTCAACACCAACATGAAGACAACTCGACCACGAGCACGTTGGCGACACAACCGATCCAGGCAATCATTTCAAATAGTATTTTTTTTATGTCGAATTTTTTTTAAGAAATCGCCATAACACTCAGCAGCATGTCACGCATGTAAAGACACACTGCTGTACATAAACTGAGTACGGTGTGATCCGTATGCACCTAAATTCTCGAATAGGGTCCACCTACATTAGTTCCCCCGTGTAGCAATAGGTTGAAACAAGCGCTCCATCTTCAATAGTGCCACTGAGGGTACAAGATTTGCTACGTCAAAAAGCACAGTATGTGGGCGAGAATGTAGTCAGTAGTTTTATACTGGCCGCCCGCATGCCCGCTGCAGCAGCGGTGCGCGCTGGCGCAAGCAGCTCGGCCACACCAACGGCGTTGTCTCCGCCTTCGCACCGCTCGACGCCTACGACCCGCGCTGCAGCCGCCGCAGCAGCGCCTTTCACAACGCCTCTGTCCAACCGCCAATTCATTTCTGTTTTAAAGAGTGCCCGTATTTCGGCAGCTGGCCCGCCATGGTTTCGCCAACTACGCAGGTAGCTGTGTGTCCGCTTCAAGAAAACATGTATTCTGCAGTTCCGAACGCTACTCTTTATCACAGCGCAACCGTCTATACGTCCGTCAACACCAACCAACGCGCAGTACAATAGGTACATACGCCCGTAACGGAGTGCAGCGGCGGGCGCTGATTCCACGTTTGGCCGTTCGGCTACTCTGTTCGCCCGAGCTCGAGCAACTGGCACCGCAGAGTTGTTTCGCTTGAAGAACACCAGAGAAGTGAACAGCACCTATGCGTAGGCCTCTCTCTATCTCGCAGACGTGGACATGGCAATCCGGAAGTATGGGTTCATGCAAGTGAATGCCGCCACGCAAATCGTGACTCTACACTACAACACATGATGCGCTGCCACACTGCCCAATTTGACAGTGCGCAATTCCCATCCACCTACAGTTAATAATTGCTCACATATCGTAAATCCCCCTAATGAACGGCCTGGGCGTTCATTTTTGAACCTCCTTCTACACTGGGCGTTATTGTTCTTGGATTAGGGGCAACGGTAGGAGCTATAGCATACCCTTGGCCTTCTCCATGATGCCTTCCAGCCTAGAGCCGTATAAATAGCCAAAGACAGTCGGAAGAACGCCATCTGTAATCTAGGGCAGCGACAGCATGAGACATTCCATGGATAGGAAAAGACTAGTTTTTAGCGGATCCATCGAGAATCGAACCCAGGACCGTGCGCGCAAGAGGGCCGATTCTACACCACTACGCCATCCGCTGCCCCACTGGGCGTCCATTGGAGGGGGATGGCGCAGATATATACCGGTACGCTAGGTATATCGGCTATTGGCAGCCCCTCCTACCGTTCTGCTTAATCCACGAACAACAACGCGTTGCAGTTCTGCCGCTAGTTAGCATACCTGTAACCGGGTCTGGAAGAGGAGGGGGGGGGGGTAAATGGCCGAATTCTTGGGGGGGGGGGGGTGTCTGAAGCGAAAAGTGGGGGTAGCTGGCCATTTTTTTTAGTTATACAGGTACTTTTTGGTCAGAAATGGGTATAAATAGGGTCTAAACAGTGTTATTTAGCTGTTTAACGGTCATATAACACTGAAATACACCAACATTTACTCACTTTTATCGTTTTAGACAGAGTGAAAATCCCCTGGGAAAATTCTGGGGGGGGGTGGAGGGGAGGGGGTTGGGGGTGGTTGAAAAAATTCTGCGGGGGCCCCAAACCCCCCCCCCCCCCCCCAGTTACAGGTAGGCTAGTTAGTAGTCGGTGCGTGCCCGCTCGCACGTGCAACGCACACGCGATCGGCGACCTAGTGCGTCGATTCGCGTCACCAGACACGCACAGAGAGGCACGCGTATAGACCACAACAGAATCGTTCGACAAACCGACAAAAGAACGCTCGCCAGCTGTTTGTTGCCTCCCTTGCGCGGGCGCATGAGAAAGGGAGGGGCGGGGGGGGGGGCTTCACTGCCACAATCACCAAAAAGTGCACGCGTGATGACACACAGCCGGTTCGTACAGCGGAGAAACCGATGAAAAGCAACAATTGAAGAAAAGGCGCAAAAAAATGAGAAAGGGACAGTTCGGATCACGACCGCATCTGGAGAGAACGACAGCGTGCGACAACATTATGACCGGATCGATGGTCGAATTCGTAGCTGTGCTGGGTTGGTGTGAGGATGGGTGGGGCACCCCCCGCCCAACAAATTTCAAATCTCTCAACCTCTAGACAGAATGACATCAAGTGCTTCAGGTCACCCCAAACTAGTACACCAAAATAGCTCTAACTAAAACATATTCAAACAGAAAAGCACGAATGTGCACCCAATTTTGACACACCCTTCCAAACTGGACCACCCTCCCCACCATACATGTAACTGGGTCAAAAATGGGTCAAAAAGGTCAAAAATGCCTTCAAATAGGCTATAAATAGCGTTATGTAGCTGTTTTAGGGTGAAAAAGCACTAAAAAAGTCGAAAAGTACACTTTTATAATTATAGACAATTTGGGAAACTTCAGGAAAATTCTGGGGGGAGGGGGGTCTGGGGGGGGGTAGGGGCAAAATTCCGGCTGCGGGCCCCCAACCCCCCAGTTACATGTCTGCTCCTCACCCGGTCACAAGCATGACAGCGTCGAGTCGAACGCCGCCTGCCCTAGCGTCTTTCCTGGGCCCAACTTTTAGTTGACTGCCCAAACCCCCCCCCCTCCCGGTAACAATTCCTTCACCCCTTCCTATTATGCGGTCCCAACAGAATTGGCTTAGGGCTTAGTTGCTAAGGTGCAAAGCACAGGCTCGCGTCTGCTTCGCCATTCGCATGAGAATCGGAGCTTGTCTCAGGGGGGGGGGAAGGGGTGGTTGGCCTCTCAGAGGAAGGGGTTGGGCTGGGGCCTGAGCGGCGGCTGGGGCCCTCCTGCCCACAGCACGTTGGTGTCTCCAGTCGCGCGGCCGAGAGCAGCGTCGACGCGGCCCATGTCGGCGACCGCGCGGTGGGTGCGCATCTCATTGAGCGTCGGCGACGGCCGGTGCTGCTGCTCGGCGAACGGATTCAGCGAGCTCGCAGTCGCCTCCGCCGCGGCCGCGACGCCGCGCTGCGCTGGAGAAGGCGTTCGGCGGATCGTCACTCGTGGCCCCACTCGCCGACCTAACCTATCCGTCCAGGAGCAAGGCAGACTGACTCTCACCTGGCGTGGGTCCCAGTAGGTTGTCGAGGTCCACGAGATTCGAGTTCTCGCCTAGAAAGTTCTCCGGGGTGCGCTTGCCACTCGCGCCTTCCGAGCGGTCCCACTGCGGCGGCGACGACGCGCGCGGCCGCTCGTCCACGACGACGCTGGCGCCGCGACCCTCGGCCGACATCAGAGAGTTCAAGCCAGTGATCGGTGGAGCCCAGGGGTCGTCGGAGACTGCGATGACACAAACGTTTGCTGCGGGGCACGTAGGTGCGTTTTTCCGTTGTTATTGTTGTTGTTGAATTAGGGGCAACGCTAGGAAGCTGTCAATGGCCCATATAGCATACCCTTCTCCATGACGCCTTCCTGTCCAGAGCCGGCAATCAGCCAAAGACCTTTGGAAGAACGCCATCTATAATCTAGGGCAGCGACGGCACGAGAAAATCCATCGAAAGAGAAGTCCTCGGTCTAGTGGGTCCATCAAGAATCAAGCCCAGGACCTTGCGCGCAAGAGGCCGATTCTTTACCGCTAGGCCATGAGCTGCCCGCGTTTTTCCGTGCGTTCCGCGTTCACGCCCACGTCGACGCTGACATGCGCGTACGTGCACTCTGCTGAGCCGTGTCCAGAACTTACCCACCCTGGTGACGGGGTGGTAATCTGCGTAATCTGGGCGCGCAGTTACATTAAACGGAGGCAGGCGTGCATATGCGTATTATATGAATAGGCGTGTGTATGTACTAGGTTCAGCGAAGGCGCTCGAGGCCGCTTCAGTTCCACAGTCTGGGCTTTGCGCATGTTGTCTCTCGCCTGCTGAGCCATACATGTGGAAACGGGCTTTCGATCTGGAGTGGAGGGGAAAGGGGAAGGGAGTCAGAGACCATGCTGGGGGTTACCGGGGGGGGGGAGATGCGTAAAGTCCCCCAGTTACATGAGCTGAGCGTGTGGCCACTCACAGACTGGCGTCTCCGCGAGCGTGGCCGGCTGGTGCCAGGGTTCTGGCGGGGCGGCATGATTGTCGGCGGTGGCGGTGGCCACTTCGAAGTATGTGGGCGGGAGGGCGCGAGCGCCGTCTTGGGGCCCGAAAGCGCCGCCAATGGAGTTGTCCAGGGACAACAGGTCGTCGATGGCGCTGCCGCCGCCACCCGAAGCCATCGCACTGGCGCTCGTCTGGAGAGAGAGAGGAGGGCACGTGCGTGCGCATACGGACGCAGTACGCACCCCAGGGCCTAGAGAGTCAGCGTCGGCGTCGGCGGTGGCGTGTTCTCGCTTGCTCTGCTCGAGCGCCATCTCGAGACGGACGTCGTCGCCGCGCTGGGACTCGGCGCATTGGAGCACCTCCTCCTTGCTCATGGCCAGCGCGATCTGGAGCTGCATCTCCTCCTCCTGCGTCGTGCTCGGACGCAGCTCGCGCTCCAGCGCCGACTCTGCCACAACGACAACAACGCCCACTCGGTGAAACTCTCTATGCCAGTGTGACGGTGCAGTGGGGGGGGGGGCTGTAGTGATCCTTTGCTGGACCATAAAGTCTCGATGGGTGCAGTGTGGCCAGCCCTCCACGCCACCCGGAATCCGATGCAGAATACCAAGCAGGAAGAAGAGGCCACCACACATATCAATGTCAACCCTAATAACAACTAGTTGGAGAGCTTACCGTGACGAGAGAGCGCAGGACGACTCCTGTCGCTTCTGTTTGCCGTCTCCCAGCCATCTGAAATGGGCACTGCACTTTGAAGCATTCATGTAACTGGGGGGGGGGCCGCAATCGGCAACGCATACCCCTCCCACCAGAATTTCTCTGAGGTTAACCAAGATGTCTACAATTAAAAAGTAACGTACTTTTCGTCTTTTTCAGTGTTTTCTACCCTAAAACAGCTAAATAACGCTATTTATAGCCAAAGCCTCTTTGGAGACTATTTTGGTACATTACATATTTAGGTCAAGGTTGGCCCCCATGTTTGCCCTGGGAGACCCCCCAAAATTCGGCCATTTAGCCCCATCCACTCCGCCAGACCCAGTTACAGGTATGCCCCCCTGTCCACACGTATCTTCAGCAGCAACGGTTGCCTTCCCCTGTAACTGTAGGAGGACATTATCTACGTTTGTTCGTTCATTCCTTGTGCCTTCTCTGATCTGACACGAATAAGTTTGTACAAGACGCCGGAAGCTCCGCTCACGACGACGAGGCGTTGCCCATCTTCGAGTAGGCCGCCCCGTCCGGGGCCGCCTAGTCCCACCGCTAGGTGAGCAGCTCGCTGCCCGCCTAGCGCCCTACCCCCTTCTATCATCTCCTGCCCGACCCCAGGTTTGCCTGTTCTAGTCGGGAAGGGGAAGTCTCTTTACCCCTCTCATATCGCCACCCCGACCCAAGGTTCTCCTGTTCTTGCCAGGGAAGGAAAAACCACAGCAACGGGCGTTGGAGGGTCTATAGCGCCTAGCGCGGACACTCCTCTGTGCTGGCGACAGATGCACCGTTTGCACCCAACTCCAGCGCCGGCCACAGAGAAGAAGAAGCTCCACTCACCAAACGTTTCCTCCTCACGGCGTCTCCTGCCCTGCAATGGCCACCGTCAGCAGAGACAGAAAAATCGTGACTCGCTCCCCACGCCACGCACCAGTTCGTAGTCGGTCGAGTCGATGGCGTTGTCGTCGAGACGCTGCGCGAAGCGCCTGCGGGCGAGCTGTGCCCTGTGGCGCTCCTGCTGCAGACGGTCGTCGTCCTTGAGCAGCGCGACCAGCCGCTTCGCCTTCTCGCGCACGTTCAGGCCCTGGTCCTTGCCCTCCTCCACGTGCTGGAAGTCCTGCAACCAACCCCCAGCTTCAATCTCCCTCTCCTCTCAATCACAATGACAATTTGGCCCGTTTTGGCGCGAAAAGGGGTGCAAGTAATGCAATGGCCGCCCACATACATACCAACGAAACGCATACGGCGCTGTGATACAGTCTCAGCGCAGTTCATTTTACCCCCAGCCCCCCCTTACTCGCTCGTTGCGTCCAGTAAATCTGCGCTAACTATGGAAGTCATTTCGTCCGCGCACGCAAGGCCTATAGGTCCATCGTTTTAAATATCCACCTCTAGAGCTACTCCAAGCAGCAGGAAGCCACTGATAATTACTAGCTGCTAGGACAATGAAGCCATAAAAACTGAACAAGGACGCGCTATTCAATCTGCCAGCGGAAAGGGGCAGACAAAATAGAATGGATCACACACAGCCTTTTCAATCCTGCATTACTTATGGGGAGTAGCTGGAAGGCAAGCAGTAATGCCACAAAAATAGAACTCTGGCAACTGCGTTCGCGTTACATTGTGACATTTTTGTGTTACACAGTGTTCGCACAGTTGGGTGGGGAGAATACCTGTATTCTGTAACCGGGTCTGGAAGAGTGGCCGAACTATGTGGAAGAGTGGCCGAAGAGTAGCCGGGGTAGATGGCCGAACTGGGGGGGGGGTGTCTGGAGCAAAAAAGTGGGGCGGGTAGCTGGCCATTCTTGAGCTCTACTTGCACTTTTTGGTCAAAAATGGGGATAATAGGGTCTAAACAGTGTTGTTTAGCTGTTTTATGGTCATATAACACTGAAAAACACTGAAATACACCAACATTTGCTCACTTTTATCGTTTTAGATAGTGAAAATCCCTTGAGAAAATTCTAGGGGGTTGGGGGGGGGGGTTGCTGTTGGAAAAATAGTGTGGAGGGTAACCCCCACCCCCCAGTTACAGGCATGGGTGGGAGGGATGGGGTGTGTCGCAACGTCGGCGTGCCAACAAAGGCTTGCTTGGAAGGCAGTGGGTGACGCGAGCGCTGCGCGATACGCAACACTCGACCAGTGTGGGTGTGTTTGCAAAGGTGGCAGGCAGGCAACGCTGACTCAAACGCAATTGTCAGCACGCACGCATGCAAATTACAAAGCACATGTGTATCTACAAATCGTAGGTGGTGGCAACGGAAATTAGACCGTGGGTGCAAAATGGCAAGGGGAAACGTCAGAGGGGGGGGGGGGGGTAAGGGGGGGGGGACGACCTGTAGCCAGGCGGGTGATCCCAACGTTCCTGAATCGACACCTTTGCTTTAGAATTTGGAGGTTAGATGACAATGACATAAAAGACTGTAGTATGTAAACGACTAAGTTAAGTTAGTTAAGTTAGTTAAGTTAAGTTAAGTTAAGCTCAGGAGAATTTGTCGGATAGGAATAGGATTCCTGAGTGGGACTTGGATCGTTCAGCAGAGGCGAGAGACAGAGGTGTAACCGGGGGGGGGGGGGGGGGGGGGGGGGGCCCCCCCCGGGGGCGCGGCCGTTTTTTGGGGGGGGGCCCCCCCCCCCCGTGCCGCCGCTGGGGGGGAGGGGGGGGCCCTTTTTTAAGGGGGGGAAGGGGGTGTGTTTTTTTTTGGTGTGGTTGGCCCAAAAACGCCGGGAAGGTGGTTTGGCTTTTTGCCCATTTTAGACCAAAACGTACCCATTTTACTGGGGAGGGGATGAATATCATATTTTCCAATCATATTCATGTTGTACTAAAAGTAAAACTTTAACTGTGTACTGTTGAGATATTTTTCAATCATATTCATGTTGCGCAAACCCCTGAACAAATATTGGCAATCAGCGCCGCCACCCCCCCCCCCCCCCCAAAAAAAAACATCACGATTTCCGACGTCATTCCCCATAACTCTGCTTCAGCCCAATCCAGCGAACATCTGCTCGAGATCGCCGCACCTTGAGCGTCTCCACGGTGAAGATGTTCTCGCGGCACTGTTCGTAGACGCGCTCCGTGCCGTTCCTCACGAGGTGCTCGAGCAGGCAGAGCGACTTGTAGACGTGGCGCCAGTTGCGACCGTGGTCGTTCAGCCGCTTCCACAACATGCGCATGATGTCGACGAACGCCTAGAGCACTTCCTCCGCCTGCGTTGAACCAGAGCGCAGCGAGCAAGAGAAGGCAGGCAAAACACCCTAGGCTGGTGAGAGAGGTCGGCGATCTCGTTCATGAGACTGCCAGCCGGGCCCCAGGGGTCGTTGCTCGTCGCCTCCCGCACCTTGATCTGAACGACCGACCGCTGCTCCTATCATACCCGCTCTTCCGCGCGCACTACTACAAGGGCACCCAACCGACCAACCTCGGCTTCGGTGAAGTTGTAGGCGACGTTCTTGAGCTGACGCCTCACTCCCGTCACCCCCGACATCGCGCTCTTCTGGTCCTCGGGTCACCGTCCTGGGTTGCCGGCCCTGAAATTCGGTCCGGTCACGCAGCGAAACGACGTGCGCCGCTTGGAATGACGCTTGTCGAGCACGCGGGAGGGCGGATACGTACGTACCGTACGGTAGGTGGGCTCAGGGAGGGTCTAGGGAGGGTTTCACCCTCCCCCTGGCCAAGGCCATCCCTCTTTTTTGCGGGAGAGAGGCCCCTCCTGGCCATCGCCATCCCGGATAAGTTGCAGGAAACCCTCTGTCATTATTGAAAAAATTAGGTAAATATTCGTGTTTTTGTTCTTTTTCAGTGTAGTGTGACCTAAAAGCGCTTAAAAGTGCTATTTAGGCGTTGTTTTGACACATTTTGGACCAAAAAAGAACCTATTTGCACGCTATTTTGGTACGAAATCTTCCATTTCGACCCCCCCCCCCTCCAAGATTTCCAATCCTGGCGGGATGGCGGGAGACCCTCCCCCTCGATACCCCCAGCCACCCGCCCCCATAAATGTAGATTGGTCCAAAAGCCAGGGGGGGGGGGGGTGTCTGGGGGTTTCGAGGGGGGGGGGGGGTCTAGAGCCATCCCGGATAAAATGACCGGGATCGAGAATTTTGGAGGAGGGGTGGTTTAAGTGAAGGATTTTGCACCATAATAACGTGTAAAGTGGGTACGTTTTGGTCTAAAATGGGTCAAAATAAGGTCTAAATACCACTTTTCAGGCGTTTTTGGGTCATACTACACTGAAAAAGAAACAAAAACACGCATCTTTGCCCATTTTTTTTAATATTGAGAGAGGGTTTCCCGCAAGTTCTCCAGGATGGCGATGGCCAGGGGGGGGGGGTCGCTCCCGCAAAAAAGCGGGACGGCCATAGCCAGGGGGGAGGTGAACCCCCCCTAGACCACCCCTGAGCCCACCTATGCCCGCCCCCTAGCGTTTGACCCAATCTACACCAATGCGGTACGCCCCTAGAAATGTAGGAGAGAGAGAGCTAACGATGATACCTTCTGCCACCGCACTACTACACACACGCTGGTAATACCCGATCCATATGCACCATATGCACCATATGCACCATGTGCACGAGAGCTTCCTTATTTCGGTGCGACACTTTCCCTCCTGTCTCTCCGTCGAATACTTTTAAAAACAGTATCAATTTTGTTTATTTGAAATGTTTGCGTCTGTTCTTTATATCAATTCAATGTTATTAAGCTTTATTATTTATCTTGTTTTTACTGTTTTAATTTTTGTGTTACACGATACACACAGCAACGATAGATACACTCAATAGTTATTAAGGTAGTAAATGACAGCGTAGTTCGCGACCACAACGTTAGCCATGACCGAGCGAAACGACTTAGGGTAGCCCAGGGATCAGAAGAAGCAGTCGCCCACTGCCACCTGTGGGCTGTCGGCTTCTGGGCTGGATCAGTTGCTGGAGACCGCCGCATGTGGGAGGGGTCTGGCGGCGCTACTCAGCTGCTGGCGGGCTTGTGACGACCGACTGGCAGGACGGGGGCGCCGACTGGCACAACCAAGGCCTGCCAGCCGTGCCTTGCAATTGCAAACTGCTGTCGTTGGTTGCGTGCGTGCCATCGCGTGTGGTGGTGGTGGTGTCGACAAGGTGCGCGTTGACGAGTGACGACGAGCCGCCAGCTCGTGTTACTCGGTCGGCTGGCGTGTCGGCAGTTCTTGTCGACGCTGCCGGGACGACGTAGTCGTCCTGTCCGGCATGGTCTGCTGGCCAGAAGACGGAGAGCTGCGACAGCGCGCTAAGACTGACGTTGACGACGACGAGACGACGAGTCGGCACAGTTGCACGCACGTGCGGACGCGTTGCTCGGCTGGCTAGCGTGTCCGCTCTCGTGTGCTATCACAGTTGCCGGCGACCAATTACGCTGCAGACGAAGGCTTGCTTAGGCTTAGGCTTAGGCTTAGGCTTGCTTAGGATAAGGCTTGCTTAGGCGCGCACGCACGCACACGCACGTGCACATGCGCGCGCACACGTGCACGCACGCACACGCACGTGCACGCACATGCACTCGCGCACATGCACGTACACGCGCACGCGCGTGCACGCGCACGGACTGACAGACAGATAAGAGTGGCGGTTGCCTTCGGTCACCCGATAATCCCCCTCCCCCCGGTTTAGAGATATGCGAGACGGAGAGACAAGAGAGAAAAATATCGCACCGAAATAACGAAGGCTTGGTGCACATGGTGCATATGGTGCGTATGGTGCATATGGATCGGGTATTCCCCACACGCTAGGCAAAAAGGGAAAAGCTAAACCATTGTACAATTGTACCATTGTACGGAGAGAAGCACACCATAATATTTTAAATGCGTTGACTGTCGATGCTCAACTGTTAAATACTAAAACAACGCGCGCCTTACATACTCGCTGCGTATTTTTCTTTTTGAAGTTGAATGTAGATAAACTCGGCTAAAAATGAACGACGACAAACCAAACGACAACATCAGCTGGGAGGGCTTGCTGAAGCCGCACTTTGTGGATTCGGTAGACGATGCACTGTGTGTGCTGTTGCCCGGCGGAAAACTTAGGCTTGCAGGCGTAACACGCAGGTCGTTAGCATGACAATGGCACTGGCCTGGCACTGGCGAACGTGGTGGAGTGCGCCCGAAAGCTATTGCAAGATAAAAGCAATAGTTGTGCTGCTTTTAGGTCGCTGCGCCTCCTGCGGCGGGATCCCTCGCGGCGCCGACGCGCGAGCAGCTGCAGCAGTTGAAGGTCACCCGCCCGCTCGTCTTCACGGAACCCTTCCACAATGAGGAGCTGTTCCGCCTTCGTCTGCTCGACGAGTGGCGTCGCGAGAGGCACCAACACAAGCAGTGCGTGCCCTGCAAAGTGTGAACATACATTCAATTTTGTGTGGTGTCTGAAAATTGAAGGTGTGAGTGTGAACACATGGAATTTGTCCTCCGCTGAGTTTGTGGGGTTGTTTGGATAGGGAGTGGGACCCACATTTTTGGGAAAGTGTCTAGAAAAGAAAGGAAGAATGGTCAGACAGGGTTTGGGTTTAGGGACGGCCAAAGTGTGAGAACCATTTTAGTTGGCGCTACCGTCTGTCACCGTGCCGCCCGAAGATCTCGTCTTCGTCCACCATGAGCGCTTCTGGATCTCAGGGAGCTGCGCTACTCGACTCAGCTCCGCGCAATGGTGGTACACTGCAGATACAGCTGCATTGCTACGCGCTACCCGTACTTCTCCACAAAGTTTGTGAATTCCGATTCCGTGACTGGCAAGCTATCGTTGTCCCACCGCGAACAGTTTGCGCGTCACTTTGTAATGTACTTTTGAATGTTGGTTGCAATGGGTATGTAGATCATCTGCCTCGTTCGAAACAATCTCACGTGAACGCTACTGGTATGTTGTTGGAGTCGCGTCGCTTGTCCATTGTGTGAAACTTAGGTAGTGCCATTTGTTTCAATGCTAGTCGCAATTTAAAGCAGTGGCGTAGCCAAGGGGGGGGGAAGGGGGGGAAGCGTCCCCCCCCCGAAATTCTCCGAAGCTAAAATTTTTTACTTGGTACCATCTTTTGCTAACTTGAAAATCTGGGCCTTTTTCAAATTTTCAATGAAAATAATGATCAAAACGACACTAAAGAGCCAAATTTTCGCCAGCGGCGCATTGTTTTGCATAACAAACCGTGAAAGTTCATTACCCTACTCTAAAAATTTGCCTGCGGCGCTATTTTGAGCACGGAAATCGACCGTTTTGACAACATTGCTAACGTTTTGGTGTGAATATAGTCAGACAAACGAGCGCAAAGCGTGTAAACAGATTGGATGAAAGAGTGTCTAAAGCTTCCCCAGCCGAAATGGCACAATGTCCAAAAAATTCGACAGGGTCCCCCCTGTTGCAAAATTGAGAATTTGGCCGAAATTGGACTTCCCCCCCCGAAATCAAGTCCTGGCTACGCCACTGATTGAAAGATGGGGCTGCGTCGATGTGTGAGGTGCAATGTGCGCGTGTTGGCGTGTTGAAACGTTGAGAAGAAATTTGGCGTGTGACGCGTTGTTTTAGTACCTATTTAACAGTTGAGCATCGAGAGTCAACGCATTTAAAATATTATGGTGTGTTCCTCTCCGTGCAATGGTACAATTGTACAATGGTACAATGGTTTAGCTTTTCCCGGCAAAAGTGTGTGTATCCACATATGCATCCACATCCACATCCGAATCAACATCCACATCCACATCCGATTTGGTTCCAGTGCGCGTGCGCCACCATTTTCCGTCTGCTTCCTTGTTCGTGTCGCGACGTTCCCCTAAACTACGGTAGAGAATACTGAGCCCGTATTTATAGTAGCGGCAGGTAGGACTTGCTACGAGCAAGCGCTAGCTAGCCTAGCAAGTGCTTGCGCTAGCTAGCGCTAGGTTGCCTTACTTATAAAAGCACGCTACATCAAGCACTTGCTACACCGTGTAAAAAGGGGGTAGTAGAGCGCGCAATTTCAATTTTTTTATTGAGATTGCGTTCTCCTTCTTAGATTGTTCCTTTTTTTGTTAAATTTCACTAAAATTGTTAACTACAATTTTGCGAAAAATGCCGCAGTGGCGGGTTGACACCAATTCATCAGCATTGGATCCACTGTCCGCAGTGAAGGCCTCCACTTGGGCACAGAACACCCTGCTCAAGGCGTGCTAGGTGGCAAATGTCGTCCTCCAGTCATTCCATGGTCACTATGCGCCAACTTATCGGTTATCGACGAGCCCACAACCTATGACTATTCCAAGCTGTCAGAATTAAAAAATCTCGATTAGAATTTATGTGTGACTGTTGTGAATCTCAGCTGTGTGGTGCGCTAATTATTTTTTTGTTTGTCGTCGTGTGGGCAGGGCAAAAAGGAACAAAATCCTTTCACAAACCGCACAACTATGCTTTGCATCACATCACACCCCATCACAAAAAAATGGTCGCCCGCATCGTCTTTGTGGCCTGGCCGCTGTCTGGCGCGTCCTCAGCAGCGGCACCTTCAGCTCGTCCACCATGTTGTGCGCGCGCGTGAACCACTGAAATCGCGAGTGACGCTCACTTGTCCTACGGAGGCGGGGGGGGGAGGTCTGGAGCATACCTGTAACCGGGTCTGGAAGAGTGGGGGGGGGGTAAATGGCCGAATTCTGGGGGGTGTCTGGAGCAAAAAGTGGGGGGTAGTAGCTGGCCATTTTTTGAATTATACTGGTACTTTTTGGTCAAAAATGGGTATAAATAGGCTCTAAACAGTGTTATTCAGCTGTTTTGTGGTCATTATAACACTGAAAAGCACTGAAAAACACGAACATTTACTCACTTTTATCGTTTTAGACAGAGTGAAAATCCCCTCGGAAAATGCTGGGGGGGGGGGGGGGTCGGGGGGGGGGGGGGGGCAGTTGGGTGGGTGTTGGAAAAATAGTGCGGGGCCCCCCCCCCAGTTACAGGTATGGCCATGGGGGGTGTGTTTACATCCGAATCATACATGTAACTGGGGGGTTGGGGGGGGGGGGGTTGCCCGCCCCCAGGTCAAAAGTTGCCCCCTCCCCAACCCTCCCCCCCCAGAATTTTTCGAAAGTTTTCCAACATGTCTACAACTGTAAAAAGTAGTGTATTTTTCGTCTTTTTCAGTGTTTTTTACTCTAAAACAGCTGAATAACGCGATTTATAGCCTAAACATATTTTTGACCAAAAAGTGCCTATTTCGACACTACTTAGGTACACTTCCCCCCCCCCTCCCTCTTCAAATCTGCGTGAGCCCCCACGCCCCCCAGAATGGTCGCCGACCCTCCCCCCACTTAAAAAAACCGGTTACATGTATGATCCGAATCCAAAACACTTTCATCAGTCCGCCCCAGGGGGGGGGGGGGGGTTCCAGGGTCCCTACCCGGTGGTCACCACGGCTCTGGTTATTCTCCCATCTAGAAAAAAATCTCCCGCATATACCTTGAGGCGCTGAGCTGCCAAAGGCGTTTTCGATTTCGGTAATTGAGACATGACACTGAGACAGTCCGAATGTGTTGCCAACTTGCAGAGAGGTCGACGCGAAATATCGCACTGCAACCACTGCCTAAACAGCGTTTCCTTAAAGGCAAAAAATCGCAACAAACATTTAAAAAAATAAAAAGTCGACCTGAATCTCTGTGCTGACGACGGGGTACATCGGTCGGACAAGCACGGCCACAATTTCTCAAATAAATTCGCCAGTAAATCGACGGCAGCGGCGCGCGGCGACGGACGACGAATCAAAAAGTTTAAGCGGCAGTACAACTCAATCGAGATTATAGAATTTTTCGAGCGGATTAAAAACCGCTGCCGATAGTTTTTTCTCGTCGCAAGTCCATCTCTTCCACCAATCTTTTGTTTCTAGGGTATTTTCGTAAAAAAAAATTGCTAAATATTTGATCAAAAACACGAACCTAGCACGCGCCTAGCATGCTCCCGACCTGTCTACCCGCTACCTACCATAACTACCATAACTTTTGCTAACTGGAAACTTTATAAATAGGGTGCGTGTAGCAAGTCCTAGAAATTACGGTAAGTGTAGCTAGCACTAGGGGGTAGCTGTGTTCATAAATACGGGCTCTGAAAACTACTGTAGGAAATCCTGAAAAGTACTGTAGAAAAAGGTGATAGCGTCTTCCTGCGCGCAGCCATTGCCAGACGACTACGTCAGCAATGTCGACAAGCACCAACGACGCGTCAGCTAGCCCGGTAAGGCGTCGGTGCGGCAGTGCATCGATAGAGGCTCGTCTATTGAGTTGAGGGGCCTTTTGGCCAAAACTACTTTTTTCCGCGCAGACGGCAAAACCGTTCATTTTAGCTGCCGCTGCGCGGAACGAAAATTAAGGAAAAATTTGCAGGGGGCTGCAAAAAAAGGAGAATATGTGACACTCTATTGTTGAAGTCCAGTTTGAAAAGAAGTGGTATTAAGGCATATACCCCCACTGATTTCTAGCCACTTCCGCATTGCAGTTGATCAACTCCACTTTGAACAAACCATGTATAAAATCCGAACCAAGCACAGCAACAAGTCACATATTCGGCGATTTTTGTGTTCGCTTGCAATGGAAGGAAATGTGCAGCGAAAAATGCGGCAACTGGAACTGACTGACATTTACATAGATTGAGTGTGAGAAATTAGCACATGCCCCATGGAACCCCACGCACACGCACGTACGCATGCACGCACGCACTTGCGTACGCACGCACGCACGTACGCGTGCACGGACACACGGACGCACGCACGCACGCACGCACGCACGCACGCACGCACGCACGCACGCACGCACGCACGCAGCACTTACGCAAGCATTAGGGCACTACACAAATGTTATACAAACAGGTCATCATTGGGTGGAATGCCGGAGGGGAATGGAGCAGGATTGTAGTACGTATATGTGCCTCTCGCCTACACATCGACATCACCAGCTGTACAGTATCAACAACTGACATTGCAAAAATTTTAGCAAGGGACCAATTGATTCTGCAGGAACTTTAGCTGTGTCAGGTCCATGGAAATGGGCAATGACAACGTTTGAGAGAGATGAGATATGAGTTGATGGACGTTTGCGGCATTTTGGCTTGGCTGAGTGAGATGGCTCGCACAAAAATCGCCGAATATGTGACTTGTTGCTGTGCTTGGTTCGGATTTTATACATGGTTTGTTCAAAGTGGAGTTGATCAACTGCAATGCGGAAGTGGCTAGAAATCAGTGGGGGTATATGCCTTAATACCACTTCTTTTCAAACTGGACTTCAACAATAGAGTGTCACATATTCTCCTTTTTTTGCAGCCCCCTGCAAATTTTTCCTTAATACAGTGTTTTTTCGAAAGATGAGGGGGTTTGTGCAATTCAACACACGCAAGCATGCACGCACGAACGCACGCTCACATGCTAGCACGCACGCGCGCTCGCTCGCTCGCACGCACGCACGCACGCACGCACGCACGCACGCACGCACGCACGCACGCACGCACGCACGCACGCGGCACGCACGCACGCACGCACGCACGCACGCACGCACGCACATACGCACATACGCACACACACGTTCACTGACGCAGGTTCACACACAATGTACCTGTGACTGAATCGAACAAGGCAAAATTGAAGTAAAGCAAAGTACCAACAGCCTAGCAGACATACATGCATGCATGCACATGCAGTGCAATATTGCTGCGTCAGAGCATAGTGATGTAGAGTATGGAAATGATCACCATGACTAGGCGGTCAACTTTTGTGTTTTTGCCAAAGTGATCGGACCTACCTACCCCCCTCAAGTTTCGTGTGAAGCAGCCCATTTGTTGTGCGTGCGTGCGTGCTCATCTGTAGTGCCATATTGGTTCGTCGGAGCATAGCGGTGTAAAGAAACAAAATGATCTGCACGTGCAGGCGGTCAACTTTTGTGTTTTGGCCAAAGTGATCCGACCTACCCATATCGATATTTATCGATTATCCCGGAAGTGAAAATATTTTGGTGCGTCGGATCGTGTTGACTTCAAGGAATGAAATGTTCTACATCGAAGGGCGATCAACTTTATTATTGATGTTTAGGCCATCCGACCTAACCACACCGAAATATCGCCAATTTCCGTTATTGATATAATGGGGGAGGTATTTTGGTGCGTCCAATTTGGTCCAATTGTTGAAAGTAACACAAGTCATGTCATGGCGACCAACTTTCTCCTTTACAGCGAAGCGCTGCGATGTACCGTTAAAGCGCCTATAGGGCACAAAATTTGTGGCCCATTTCCAAGGAAATCAATCGATAATTGGATAAAATCGGCAATATCTCGAGATCGGTACGAAGTACACACAAATCCTTTGGCATGCAACATTCCCATCACTAGACGGCTTCACGTACCAAGTTTCGTCGCGATAGGTCCTGACGTTCGCGAGCGCCGTTCCAAAAACCTGGCAGAGAACACGAAAAAAAAAAGCCACAAAATTGGAACATTTTTGGAACTATTGACCGCTTTCAAGAAAGCAAGGAAACGCGTTATGGCGCATTCGATGCCCCAGAAGAAGGCGGTTCATTTGCGCCATAACGCGTCGAAATCCGTTCAGGCAATCAAAAGTTATAGGCGGTCGAAAATTCAAAAACCCGCATTGAGAAGTGGTCACATATTAGGGTTGTACGCTGACGCGTATGCGCGACGCGATTGAAAATGCGCAGGGACGCCGTTTTTTCTGACTTTTCACGCCTGCGCTTCGAGACTTTTGGCCAGGCGTTGGCTGGTATTGGCATCTTTTTTTTCGGCGACCCACGCATACGGAGGCGCTTTTGCCCATCGTTTGCCGCGCAGGCAGAGCAAATTTCCAAGGCGCCTGCGCGGCAGCAAAAACGCTCAGGCGTAGGAGCCGAATTCCGCCGACGCGGGCGCCAGGACGTTTCTGTGCCGCGCAGTCACAGACTATTGCGAGCGCGGGGCGAATTCAATTGTGCAATATGCCTAAACTGAAGCAAACAACATTCTTGACAAAACCGTAGTCGTTTTGAACATTGTTGTTACCGTACAAAGCGCGCAATCGCATTGTGTTAACACTTCGTCTTTGGGGTAGGGCTACAATACGAATTTTTTTGGTCGATGTTCTTTGAGAAGTTTAGAGTTGTTTGGAATTTTTAACCGTTAAATTTCAAATGTTAGTGGTCGGTAATCGTTATAGCCTTGGAGTTTTTGTCGACGCCGTTCGAAGTCCTGTGCAAAGAAGGCGCTGAGACCGCCGACGGCGACACTCCGAAGCCCATTATTATTCGCGCAATTTGAGCCAGACTACGCTGGCGACAGTGTTTGGGGTTTGTTTCGTCTTTACTTGCACTTGCACGCACTACTAAGGCAGCGCCGCTCGTTTTGCCTCGCCAACGCTCGCTACCACTTCAGATTTCGACTCCGCGCATGCCAGAGAGCGTGGCAGAAGTGAGAATCTCATCAAAAGCGTCGTAGCAGCAGCGGACGGCCAGCGCGGCTTTCGCGCCGCAAAAGTCAGCATTGCACAGTTACTGTGCACACCTGTCTGAAGCATTGCAATGGCAGCGCTGCTCGTCTTGAACGGTTAAACCTCACAACCGACCCAGGTTTGGTCTCCACGGGTGCCAGACATACCTGTAACTGGGGGGGGGTTGGGGGGGGTTTCCCTCCCCCCACTTGCTGGTTTTGACCCCCCCCCACCCCCCCCCCCAACCCCCCCCCCCCCCAGGTTCGTGCGAAACCCCCACCCCCCCCAGACTTTTTGAAAACTTTCTACTACATACTATATTGCTAAATAAATGCACTTTGTACAGTGTTTTTGAGCAAGAATCGACCCAAAAGTGTCTAGTTTGCGTTATTTACAGTGTATTTCGGCTAAAAAGTACCTATTTTCAGGCTTTTACAGTGTATTTTTGACTAAAAATAGACCAAAAATTGCCCATTTTTTTCTGCCCAGACCCCCCCCCCCCCTCCTCCAGATTTCCACCCCCCCCCACCACCCCCCCAGAAAGCGCTCGGACCCCCCCCCCCAGGTCCAATTCCCGGTTACAGGTATGGTCGTTTGTCGTCGAGACAGTGGGACTGGTTGCCGTAGAGATTGAGTCGACTGATGTCGCTGTGGAGACGCAGCTGACCGCGACTCGAGCTCTTCTTGCTCTCGCTGACCAGCGCCTGCAGCTCCGCGCCGCTGGGCGTGACGCGGACCTTGAGCCGGAAGCTGCCCCACGCCTGCTGGCCGGCCGTCGCGTTCAGGGAGTCGAGGAAGAGCTCCTCGGCCGCGAGCACGCTCTCCTTAAGGATAGGACTCGGACGTGCCCAACTCTCGTCGTGCCGTCCAAGTCGCCATTGTCGCCTTCCTTTACGTCGTCGCTCGCGATACTGTGTGAAGCGGCCTTAAAAATGTGTACGCAGAGCCATGCGCAAGCCGCAAAGGAAAGGTGGAAGGTATTAGACCGCTCTCCGTTACGTTTTACCTTATGTAGACAAAGAGACGCCGGCGCGTTGATTGATTGGGTTGTTGATTGATGGGCCAAATTCCGTCCGCGTCCTTTCATTTGTAGACCCTCTCCGCTCCCACACCCCATCCCCACACCGATTCCACCCTCCTTCCGTCGCAGCGCGTCTCGATCAATCGGCCCATGCTCTGATCACGTCGGTGTCTTCTTTGTTAAAAATCGCTCGCGTCTCTTGGATTCTGCACTGCCCGCGCAGGAGAGAAATGGCGCTTGCTTGCGCAGCCCCGGGTTGCAGTGAGCTCAAGGTGTCGCCGGAGCTGCTGGCCGTGCACGCGGCCTCCGCGCACCTCTCCTGATTCTCCTACGAGTTCGCCAAGTGCCTCTTCGTCCGCCTGCCCACCCTCTGGGCCATGCGACAGCGCCACACGCAGCTCCATAGCGACACCTGGCTCGAGGTATGTACGCCGAGTACCTACTGACCGTACCATTGTTCTCCAGAAGTAAAGCATTGCCTAGAAACGCGTCTGAGTACCGCTACCAACACGACGGAGAAGAAGGGCGGCTCGCCTCGCCGAGCTGACGAGCTCGCCCACGCCCAGCAGCCCTGTGCTCGCGCCGCTCAGCCTGAAAATTGAGACAAGCAAGGCCCCCCCCCCCCACACACACACACAGCTAATGGCCTCTGGAGATCCCACTGACGAAAGCGGCAGCGTTACGTGTCTGGCGACGACGGAAGTGGCGAGCATATGCGTCCAGCCGCCGCGCGTCTACCTGGACGACGAAGTTGAGTTGGTGAAGAACGTCCCGACAGGCTGCCTAAGCCGCCTCTAGAAACCAAGATACCTGGAGTCGACGACACACAGGCGCCCATCGGTATGACCCTGAGAAACAAAGAGAATTGAGTCTGGGCATCACAGCCCAAAAGCTGCGTTCCAGACACTGAGCGCTCGATCGAGCGGTTCGTCTGCGACCAGTGCGGTAGCTCGTACAAACGCCGCAGAAATCTCAGGGTCCACATCGATAGATACCACCGCCACGGTACGACGAAGGTCGTTCGCTCCACGAGATCCTAACAAATCCGACACCGCTTCAGTGTTCGCCCCTCTGCGTCTGCGGCTAAAGATCCGCCGCTGCGAACTGTGCAGCCGCCGGTTTACCGATCGCCGGGACCTGAGAAGCATACCTGTAACTGGGGTGGGGCTTGGGGGGGGGGGGGGGGTTCCCTCCCCCCAGGTGCTAGGTTTGACCCTACCCACACCCTCCCCAACCTTCCCCCCCGGTCTTCCTGAACCCCGCCCCCAACCCCCCCCCCCAGAATTTTCAAAAACTTTCTACTACTTACTTTAATGAAAAATAAATGTGTTTTGAACAGTGTTTTTGAGCAAAAATCGACCAAAAAGTACCTATATTGCATTATATACAGTGTATTTTGACTAAAAAGTACCTATTTTCGGGTTTTTACAGTGTATTTTTGACTAAAAATTGACCAAAAATTGCCTAAATTTTCCTTCCCAGACCCCCTCCTCCAGATTTCCACCCCACCCACCACCTCCCCCCCAGAAAGTGCTCGAACCCTCCCCCCCAGGTCCAATTCCCGGTTACAGGTATGGTGCCAGAGAGTGCGGCAGAAGTGAGAATCTCATCAAAAGCGTCGTAGCAGCAGCGGACGGCCAGCGCCACCTTAGCGCTGCAAAAGTCCCAGCATTGTACAGATACTGTGCGCACCCGTCTGCAGTCTTGAAAAGCAGCGTCGCTCGTTTTGCCTCGCCAACGCTCGCTACCACTTCAGATTTCGACTCCGCGCATGCCAGAGAGCGGGGCAGAAGTGAGAATCTCATCCAAAGCGTCGTAGCAGCAGCGGACGGCCAGCGCGGCTTTCGCGCCGCAAAAGTCAGCATTGCACAGTTACTGTGCACACCTGTCTGAAGCATTGCAATGGCAGCGCTGCTCGTCTTGAACGGTTAAACCTCACAACCGACCCAGGTTTGGTCTCCACGGGTGCCAGAGAGTGCGGCAGAAGTGAGAATCTCATCAAACGCGTCGTAGCAGCAGCGGACGGCCAGCGCCACCTTAGCGCTGCAAAAGTCAGCATTTTACAGATACTGTGCGCACCCTTCTGCAGTCTTGAAAAGCAGCGTCGCTCGTTTTGCCTCGCCAACGCTCGCTACCACTTCAGATTTCGACTCCGCGCATGCCAGAGAGCGTGGCAGAAGTGAGAATCTCATCCAAAGCGTCGTAGCAGCAGCGGACAGCCAGCGCGGCTTTCGCGCCGCAAAAGTCAGCAATGTACAGTTACTGTGCACACCTGTCTGAAGCATTGCAATGGCAGCGCTGCTCGTCTTGAACGGTTAAACCTCACAACCGACCCAGGTTTGGTCTCCACGGGTGCCAGAGAGTGCGGCAGAAGTGAGAATCTCATCAAAAGCGTCGTAGCAGCAGCGGACGGCCAGCGCCACCTTAGCGCTGCAAAAGTCAGCATTGTACAGATACTGTGCGCACCCGTCTGCAGTCTTGAAATAGCAGCGTCGCTCGTTTTGCCTCGCCAACGCTCGCTACCACTTCAGATTTCGACTCCGCGCATGCCAGAGAGCGTGGCAGAAGTGAGAATCTCATCAAAAGCGTCGTAGCAGCAGCGGACGGCCAGCGCGGCTTTCGCGCCGCAAAAGTCAGCATTGCACAGTTACTGTGCACACCTGTCTGAAGCATTGCAATGGCAGCGCTGCTCGTCTTGAACGGTTAAACCTCACAACCGACCCAGGTTTGGTCTCCACGGGTGCCAGAGAGTGCGGCAGAAGTGAGAATCTCATCAAAAGCGTCGTAGCAGCAGCGGACGGCCAGCGCCACCTTAGCGCTGCAAAAGTCAGCATTGTACAGATACTGTGCGCACCCGTCTGCAGTCTTGAAAAGCAGCGTCGCTCGTTTTGCCTCGCCAACGCTCGCTACCACTTCAGATTTCGACTCCGCGCATGCCAGAGAGCGTGGCAGAAGTGAGAATCTCATCAAAAGCGTCGTAGCAGCAGCGGACGGCCAGCGCGGCTTTCGCGCCGCAAAAGTCAGCATTGCACAGTTACTGTGCACACCTGTCTGAAGCATTGCAATGGCAGCGCTGCTCGTCTTGAACGGTTAAACCTCACAACCGACCCAGGTTTGGTCTCCACGGGTGCCAGAGAGTGCGGCAGAAGTGAGAATCTCATCAAAAGTGTCGTAGCAGCAGCGGTCGGCCAGCGCCAACTTAGCGCTGCAAAAGTCAGCATTGTACAGATACTGTGCGCACCCGTCTGCAGTCTTGAAATAGCAGCGTCGCTCGTTTTGCCTCGCCAACGCTCGCTACCACTTCAGATTTCGACTCCGCGCATGCCAGAGAGCGTGGCAGAAGTGAGAATCTCATCCAAAGCGTCGTAGCAGCAGCGGACGGCCAGCGCGGCTTTTGCGCCGCAAAAGTCAGCATTGCACAGTTACTGTGCACACCTGTCTGAAGCATTGCAATGGCAGCGCTGCTCGTCTTGAACGGTTAAACCTCACAACCGACTCAAGTTTGGTCGAAGCTGTTGTCTTATCTACTATGATCGCATAACCGTTGAATTGAATGGTGTCTGAGAGCATCAAAATGCATTAGTCCAAGTGCAACCAACCTAAGCCTAAGGCTTAGAACGTATTAATATGCTTACGGTAACAGACTTTTGTCCAGCAATGTTAGTGAGTACACCGAACTGGACAATTTTTACTAGAGCTTCAACAATAGGCGCCTTTTGGCAATATGGCTCCCTTTTTCTGAAAGTGAAAATACTTTGGTGCATCAGAGCATCTTGACTCTAAGGAATGTAATCTTGTACATCAAAAGGAGATCATCTTTATTATTGATGTCAAGTCTCTTCGACCTAACCACACCAAAATATCGCCATTTCCCGGTTTTGGTATAACGGGGAAAGCATTTTGGTGCGTCCAATATTGTCCAACTGCTGCAGCTAGTCAACATCTGTTTGGGCAATCAACTTTCACATTATAGCAAAGCTCTGTCATGCACTGTTTAAGAGCCTATAGAGCATCGGAACTTGTGGTTGTAATTTTTGGTTTCTGTGATATCATGCTGGTAAATTATGTGTGTGTGTGTGCGTGCGTGCGTGCGTGCGCGTGCAGTTGTGCTATATTGCTGCATCGTAGCATAGTGATGTAAAGAATCAAAATGATCGCTATAACTAGGCGGTCAACTTTTGTGTTTTAGCCGAAGTGATGCGACGTACTTACATCAAGTTTCTTGCGAATCAGCCCATTTGATGGTGTGCGTGCGTGCGTGCACTTCTGCAGTGCCATATTGGTTCGTTGGAGCATAGTGGTGTAAAGAATCAAAATGATCTACGCGTGCAGGCGGTCAACTTTCGCGTTTTAGCCGAAGTGATCGAACCTACCCACATCGAGAAATAGCGATTTTTCCAGAAGTGAAAATATTTTGGTGCATCGAAGCGCGTTGACTTCAAGGAATGAAATGTTCTACATCAAAGGGCGATAAACTTTATTATTGATGTTTAGGCCATCCGACCTAACCACACCAAAATATTGCCAATTTCCATTATCGGTATAATGGGGGAGGTATTTTGGTGCGTCCAATTTGGTTCAAATGTTGATAGTGGTCTAGATCATGTCTGGGCAAGCAACTTTCCCCATTATAGCGAAGCTCTGCGATGCACCGTTAAAGAGCCTATAGGGTACGGAACTTTTGGCTGAAATTTTTGATCACTAATATCTCATTATCAGTGATCAAGATTTGGGTTCAGTGGCTTGGCATAGACTTCCCATAAGAAACTGTTCAAGGAAATCAAAAAAAAATTGGGGGTTAATTGGGCACTTTTTCGAGATTTACTCTTTGGTGGAAACCACCCAAAAAACGACTATGTCCGAAAAAACGCATAAAATCGGCGATATCTCAAGTTTGGTAGACGAGGGTCGATTTCTTTTGTAAGCAAAATTGCCATCCTGGGTCGGCTACCAATGCCGCTTTTAATCAAAATTGCCCTTGGTGCTCGCTATGGGTGCTCCAAAAACTGGGTGGATAACAAGAAAAAAAAAAAGACACTATTCCAAAACCTTTTTGGGCGTTTCCCCTTAACGCGCAATAGTAATGAAACGCGCTGTGGCGCGTACGGTCTCCCGATCAGTGCGCTTCTTTTGAGCCATAACGCGCCGAAATCGTTTCAGGCAATCAAATGTTATAGGCGATCGAAAATCCGAATTCTCGCGCGCGCAAGTCGTCACATATTAGGGTTGTACGCTTACGCGTACACCCTGATAACGAGTCTACCGTATCTCCCGAACAAAAAATCATTGTACCCCCATTAGGCGAAAGTGGCGAAAGTGTACTGCCCAAAGAGGAAAGACCTCATAAAAGAGCAGCAACTGCGAAAATCGATTCGTCATCAAGGTTCTGTGCGGATACGCCACCGCAGATACGTACGCCGTGTCGTGACGTTGTCCTGAAATACAATAAACTACGTCAGAATTTCATTTTCCGTAAAATCGGTTTTAAGCGTCTCCGTTGAATTTATCTTCCTTTTGTAGCGACCCACAACCACAAGTGAATTTGCGTTTGAAAATAAATTCCAATAATTTTAACAATTTTTCAATAAATTTCAATAAATAGTCTTCCTTCCTGGTGTTAGCCAAAAGCAAGTGATTGACTGCGCGACACGACACGCACA
Organism: Paralinhomoeus sp. GSCO2_6; assembly: GCA_030248085.1. Taxonomy (NCBI): domain Eukaryota; kingdom Metazoa; phylum Nematoda; class Chromadorea; order Monhysterida; family Linhomoeidae; genus Paralinhomoeus; species Paralinhomoeus sp. GSCO2_6. The sequence continues at coordinate 7,947 of JASAMY010000543.1, read as the reverse complement.
CATTCAGAAGACCCCTGGCCCTGTGCCCCGATCTCGTCGCTTAATACCGATTTTACAGTATTGTATGCAATATGCATGCATCATAGCATGATGACATGAGAATAGGTGAGTGTGAGTGTGGGGTGAGTGAGTGAGTGTGAGGGATTAATCGCCATTTTTCGGAAGTACTTGTTCTTGTGCACGTCAAAGTCGACTTGTTGTAATGCTCAAAATATGATCTGCCAGTATTTTGCCATATCACTCTTAGTGAAGCTTAAAAAAACAGGAAATTCAGGGGAGGGGGGGGGGGGGGGGGGGGGCGGGTTGTTTTTGCGTTTCCCAAACGGGCGTTTTAGTTGATGTTTCGACATAAAATCCCTTACCTTAATCAGCCACTGCTCGGTACTTAATGGTTGGAATTTCGCAGGTGACATTGAATAAATGGGGTGGGGATATTGCTGTTTGCAGAACTGTGCGCTAATGAGCCATGGGGATTTCGCAGCAAGCATGCTGCACTGCGCGTTAGAAGATTGGTAGGTATTTCGGTGTGCAATTTGAATTACAGGGCAATTTCAGTTTGGTTGGAGGTGGGGCGGTGGGGGATTTCGGATTTGGTCTGGAAATTCTTGGGCTGACTTCCTGAGCGTTCGTTTGGCTGTGGCGTGTGCTTGATTCAACGTGTGTGTCTGCAGGTGAGCTGCTGCGCTACGTGGATTCCCTCTTCAAGGACTGCTCTGTGACGGGACGGGACGCCCCTGTCCGTGTGGCTCGGCCACGGCAAAGGCTGCGGCTGCGGCCAACGACGACACAGTGAAGGTGGGCTGCGTCGCATGATCGTAATGATCTGTATGATCTGAAATTATTGGGGTTTTTTAATCTGAAATTATTTCGCGGTTTGGTAAGCTGTACGATATGGGCTTGGGGTGCTCCTCCCCTCCCCCCTCCCCCTATAGTAACAAGTGCGATCTGAGAATGCGCAGGTTCAGCGACAAACCCACAGTCCCTTCCAGTACGTGAAAGAGACGTCATACAAACGTGTTTTCGTTCAGGTGCGCATCTCCGTGGGCAGATATTTTCGACCGCGACACCACACTGGCATGGCAACTCATTCTATGTTGTTTTGCCGCTCGCTGACCGCTCACAAGCTGCGCCGACATCTGCTTGCTTGACACGGCCGAGCGGGACGTCTTGGAGTCGGCGTGCCTCTGCTGCCAGCAGCGCCTCTTCCCCACCGGCATCTTCACTGGATTTCATGGGCATGAAGCTTGCGATGAAAGTTACAGTGCGTGCGTCTCCCATTCCCCTCTCTCTCTGTATACCTACCCCCCCCCTCGACACTTCCGATCTTGTAAGGGCACCGCGACTGCTCCTTTTGACTAGCTCAAATCTCGCCCATGCCTAGATGCTGGAATGCGTGTGCTAGCTGGTGTTAGCATCCTGAACGGTTCGTTGAAAGTGAAATCGTTTCGGGTAGGTTAAACCCGTCGTGCGTGTTGTGGTGCAGGCTGTCCTGTCGTTGGAAGCGAACGAATTCTTTTGGGCGATGGTCTTTGGGCAAGCACAAGCGCAGCATGCACGCACGCATCCATCGCAAGCAGGCGCGCACGCACGCGTTTCGCCTACGCCCCCGCTTTTCGCGCCTCGAACGGCAACATTGTACGGTGTACGTACATGCTCACGCAGTAGTGCAAAATATCGGCATGGCTCGCTATTTTCCCGAACCCGCAGCTGAACCCGACGCTGTGGGACAAGGGCCACACTCTCTACAAAGTTCGCGAAGCCGAAATCGGAAGTTCTTTTTGCCGAAATGGAGATATTTGGCACCAGAGCCGGTACAGCTCGAAACTTTTCTGCTTTTCTCTGCTTTTTTTCCTGTGGCGACCGCATTTCAGCCAACTACTGCAGAGACTGGTAGTCGCTGAGCGACGCGTTCCTGATTGGCAAAATCGACAAAAGAAGCGGAATGGATCCACTGCCTCTAAGCAGCTAGTTTGGAAGCATTTCGAGATGCTGAAGTCCCTCGAGGGAAACTCCGCCGCTCAAACGTGCGTTTTTTTGAAATTATTTTTGGGTGTGTGTGTGCACTGTAATTCAAATTCTTTTAAAATCTAACCCATTTTTGCACAATGGTGGACCCCCTCATGGCGGACACAATCCTCAGGGGGAAATATAACGCATGAAAATGGGTAAAATGCGATTTCGGGTGGAGTAGCGACCCCCCCCCCCCACGTCGGTGTCAGAACCAGCAGCAAACACCCCACCCCACCCCGTGTCAGACGCCATCCTGAGATTTTGGGGAAGCCCCCCCCCCTGAAGGCAATGATTTCCTAATGTTCAAGCCTGCAGCACTGTAGTTATGCCCATTTCCGTTTTGAGGCTTGCACGTGGCCGACCGACGCGGGATTTGAAGAGTGAGCTGCACAGGCGATTGGTGATACGCGACATCAACTACATGCTCGACACCACACACGTTGAAGAGTTGGTAGAATAAAACGAGCGTCTCTATTCATACTTCGCAATTTTGCTCGCACAGAATATACGAGTGAACAAACCTGTAACCGGGAATTGGACCATTTTGGGCGAGGGTTTGAGCACTTTCTGGGGGGGAGGGAAAAGGGGGGGGGTCTGGGAGGAAAAATATGCACTTTTAGGTCGATTTTATAGTAGAAAGTTCCCCAAAAAATTCTGAAGGGGGGGGGGGGGTTGGGGGGTTGACACAAACCTGGGGGGAGGGTGTGCGACGTGTAGGGTCAAACCCAGAACCAAAGGGGGGAGGAAAACCACCCAAACCCCACCCCAGTTACAGGTATGCACGCGAACGCGACACACAGAATGTCTTGAAGATCTTGTCGATGGTGTCAGGGTGCCTCCATGGGCTTGCGGAAAATCCGCCACTTGGAGGCGAGAGTTCCAAAGCGTTCTCGGCGACGCGCGGTGCTCGTGACAGCCTGTAGTTGTAAATTCTCTTCTCCTCACTGTTGCCGATTGCCTTTCCGGGTAGGGCTGCGACCTGCAAACAACTTCGTTGGACGACCTGTGTGGCCCTCAAACCTCCCCCCCCCACTCATACCTGTAACTGGGGGGGGGGGGTTCCCTCCCCCCAGGTGCTGGGTTTGACCATAATGACCACCACACCCCACCCACCCAGAAATTTGTACTGCAATTTTTCCGTGGTCATCTGGGGGGGGGGCTGTCTGTCTGTCCCCATCTGTCTTCAAAGTCCTGGGCCAGCGCCGTCCAGTCGGCGGCCGTGCGAGTGGGCTCCACAAAAGTCGACAGTGTCGAAAAAAATTACGTCACACGTCTCCTTGACGATGTTGCTCATGCTGGGCTTCGACACGCTTGACTGTGCGCCATGGACGACTGCATGTCGCCAGAAGTGAGAAATCTGAAACGGATACAACAGTCAGTTCAGTTACTCGCAGCATAATATAATAAATTAATCAGGGTGTACGCTGATGAAAAGTGCAACGCACGTGGACAGCCTTTAGGCAGACAGTTTGCATTCCTTGTGGGACGCAGCGCTCGCCGTCGGCGCTGCCGCTGCTGTGTAGTCTAGTCGCTGTGTTTCTCGCTGTGTTTCCTGATCGCTGCTGTGCTGCTCGCCTCGCACGAATAACCCCAACAAAGGTTATGGGCCCAGAAGCGCTCTAAGGCTAAGCAGCAGCAGGTCAGAGTCGTGCTGGTCGGGACCTCGTTGGAACAGGTGTGGGCCAGACACGATCCCTGACAGCTGCGCAATCACACCGGCGGACAGCGATGGCTGAGAGAGCGATGGTCGTGGCTCTCAACGATAGCAACTATGCCACTTGGAGTGTGCAGATCAAGATGTTGCTGATCAAGGAGGGTCTCTGGAGCGTTGTCGACAACTCAGAGGCAGCCCCCAGTGCCGGAGCTACGAACCAGCAGATCAGCGACTACAACAGGCGCAAAGAAAAGGCGCTGGCGACGATCATGCTTGCGATCGAGCCGAGACTGCTCTACTTGGTGCCCGATCCACAGGGCCCCAACAGGACCTGGCTGGCGCTGCAGCAGCACTTCCAGAAAAAGTGTTGGTCTAACCGACTGATGCTGCGACGACAGCTGAATGAGCAGCGACTCCACGACAACGAGTCAGTCTCTGGTCACATCAAAAAGATGACCGAGTTGTTCGGCGCTTTGGCTGTGGTTGGCGAGGCTGTCAAAGAAGAAGACCAGGTGGTGACTCTGCTTGCAAGTCTTCCTGACAGCTACAACACACTCGTCACGGCGCTGGAGACGCAGATCGACAAACTCGACATGAGCGTCGTCACTGAGCGGCTCCTGCATGAGGAGGCCAAGCGCAGTACGCGAACAGCAGCAGGACCAAGCTCGAGCTCGACTCTGCTAACAGCTAAGTCCAAAAGCTACAGTAGTACGGCTGTACGCAAATGCTGGCACTGCGGAGGCAACCACTTGCGCAGACACTGCAGAGAATATCAAAAGTCACTGCAGGAGGAGCCGAACACAAAACAGAAGAGTCGAAAGTTTCATCGAGCGAAAGCGATAACGCATGACAGGACGGAGAGTGGTGACGGTCCTGACGGCACCGGCGGTCCTGACGGCACCGGCAGTCAGTGTAGTAGTCAGGGTCACACAGTCCTGAACGCGCTCAAGGAAACTCGTAACGACGGCACCAGACAGCAAGATTGGCTGGCCGATTCAGGCGCGTCGAGTCACATGACGCACCAGCGCGAGCTGTTCAAGGAGTTCGCTGTGCTCGATCCTCCTGAACACGTGGTTCTGGGCGACGGCAGGGCAGTGGAGGCTGCTGGCAGAGGCACCGTCTGGATACAAGTGCAGCTGAACAACAAGTGGCAGGGACGGGCCCTGCTAGATGTGCTGTACGTACCAGAACTAACGTACAACTTGTTCAGCATTCCAGCCGCAACCACTCGGCACAAAAAGGAGGTCGTGTTCACAGGACGCACGTGCCTCGTACGCGACGCAAAGGGCAAGCAAGTAGCTGCGACAGGAACGTTGGATGCAGCAACTGGACTTTATAAGATGAACTGCAGAGGTGACGCACCACCAGTGAGTGAGCGTGTTCAGCTGGCGCAAACAGCAACGAACAACACGCTACTCTGGCACCAACGCTATGGTCACTTGGGCGAAAGGAATTTGCAGCGACTCAAGAGAGAGGAGTTAGTGCGAGGCTTGAAGGAGCCAATGCAAGAGAAACTGCCTTTCTGCTCCAGCTGCGTCGATGGGAAGTTGCACAGGCAACTGTTTCCCCAGTCGTCCACCCGAGCGACAGAGGTGCTGGAACTGATTCACACTGACGTGTGTGGTGAGATCAAGCCCAGTTCAATGGGCGGTGCCAAGTATGTCATCAGTTTCATCGACGACAAGTCCAGATTCACGCGCGTCTACATGATGCACCACAAAAGCGAGGCGCTGCAGAAGTTCAAAGAGTTCAAGAGTCTGGCCGAAAAAGAAACCGGACAGAAGATAAAAACTCTTCGAAGTGACAATGGCGGTGAGTACACTTCCCATGAGTTTGACGCGTTTCTACGCGAGCAAGGCATCAAGCACCAGCGGACGGTCCCGAAGACGCCTGAACAGAATGGCGTAGCTGAGCGACTCAACAGGACGCTGATGGAGATGGTTCGCGCCATGCTGTCAGATGCCAAGCTGCCCAAGAGCTTGTGGGCTGAAGCGCTCAACACGGCTGTGTATCTGAAAAATCGCAGTCCCAGTGCAGCCGTCGACAGGACACCGTTCGAGCTGTACTACAAGCACAAGCCAGGAGTGAGTCACTTCCGTGTGTTTGGTTGCGTGGCCTACGCACACGTTCCAAAAACCGAACGCAAGAAACTGGACGCCAAAGCCAAGAAGTGCTGGTTTTTGGGCTATCAACCAGGCTGCAAAGGCTACCGACTCCTCGACGTTTCAAGCCGAAAAATCGTCATCAGTCGCGACGTCGTGTTCAACGAGCAAGACCGTCACGAAGGCTCGGACAGTAGCGCTCAACACGAGGAGGGGACGCGACTGGAGGTGCAGCTGCACTTTGATGACAACTGCAGGAGCGGCCCAAGCGAGGAGCCGAATGATGAGCCAATGGAGGAGCCAGCGGCACCTGAAAACCACACTGGTGAGCCAGTGCAGGCTGATTTTGAGGACGCTGCTAACAACAGCGAGGTGGCGCCACCAGAGGTTCCGCCACCCAGGAGGTCTGGACGAGCTACAAGACCGCCCGACAGATACGGGGAGTGGGCAACGCTCGTGACCACTGAAAGAGATGAAAGAGACACAACCGAACCGAGAACACTGGCAGAAGCACTGGAAGCGCCAGACGCCAAGCAGTGGAAACAGGCTGCACAGGAGGAGTACAACTCCCTCATGGAGCACCAAACCTGGGAGTTAGTCGAGTTGCCAAAGGAGCGCAAGACCGTCGACTGCAAGTGGGTCTTTCGCATCAAACACAACTCGGATGGCTCCATAGAGCGGTACAAAGCTCGACTAGTGGCCAAAGGTTTCACACAGAAATACGGCGTTGACTACGACGAAGTCTTCTCGCCAGTTGTGCGATTCGAGTCGGTGCGTACCCTCGTCGCTCTTGCTGCACAACAGGGTATGAAGCTGCACCAAATGGACGTGTCAACGGCGTTTCTCAATGGCACGCTCAAAGAAGAAATCTACATGGAGCAGCCAGAAGGATTTGCAGCAAAAGGAAAGGAGAGACTGGTCTGCAGGCTCAAGAAGAGCCTGTACGGCCTCAAGCAGTCACCAAGATGCTGGAATGAAGCGCTGCATGAGCAGCTGAGCGGACTCGGCTTCAAGCAGTCAACCGCTGACCCATGCATCTACAGTCGACAAGACGGACACGCTCAAGCGGTGTATCTGGGTGTCTATGTCGATGACATCATTCTCGCTGCAAAGTCTGACGCTCATCTGAGCGAGGTCAAGAAAGAGCTCAGCAGAAAATTCAAGATGAAAGACCTAGGCCTGCTGCACTACTTCCTGGGCGTGAAAGTCGTGCAGAACCACCAAAATGGCACCGTTTGGCTCGGTCAAGAGAACTACATCAACACGCTGCTGGAGAAGCTCAACATGACACATGCAAACGCAGTTGCAACACCAATGGAAGCAGGGAACCAGCTCACCGTGGCAACAGAAGATTCGACACTGGCAGACCAACAGCTGTATCAATCGACAGTGGGCAGTCTACTGTACGTAGCTGTGGCTACTCGACCAGACGTGTCTGCTGCTGTGTCCCAACTTGCCAAGTTTTGTGCAAAACCTACCACTCAGCATGCGGTAGCAGCCAAGCGCGTTCTACGCTACCTGAAAGGCACAAAACAGCTGGGTCTGCTCTACCAGAAGAACAAGAAAGACGAGCTCGTTGGCTACTCGGACGCCAACTGGGCTGGAGATGCTGACGACCGACGCTCGACATCTGGATTCGTGTTTCTACTCGCAGGAGCGGCTGTCAGCTGGCGCAGCAAACGACAGACAGTCGTCGCTCTGTCTACTGCTGAAGCTGAGTACATTGCCCTGGCTGCTGCGACGCAAGAGGCGGTGTGGCTGAGATCTCTGCTCCAGAGTCTCGACCAACCGACAACCAAGCCGTTGACGCTGCTGGAGGACAATCAGAGCGCGATTGCCATCGCGAGCAACAGCGTCTTCCACGGTCGGTCCAAGCACATTGACATCAAATTTCATTTCGTTCGAGAGAAAGTGGGCGATGGAACGATCGAGCTGTGCTACTGCCCCACGGACGAGATGATTGCTGACGTGCTGACCAAAGGCCTGTCGAAGAGCGCCTTCGTCAAGCTGAGGGCGGCGCTGGGCCTGACCGAGTCAAGCTGAGCTGCCACACGCGTTGAGGAGGAGTGATGAAAAGTGCAACGCACGTGGACAGCCTTTAGGCAGACAGTTTGCATTCCTTGTGGGACGCAGCGCTCGCCGTCGGCGCTGCCGCTGCTGTGTAGTCTAGTCGCTGTGTTT
>JASAMY010000364.1:0-59812 GCA_030248085.1 Paralinhomoeus sp. GSCO2_6 | reverse complement strand
CATTGTTGAAATGAACGATATTCCGTCAAGTTTTACGAACGAACTAGCGAATGCAGATATATAATGCAGAATCAAAAGTGTCCAGGATTAAAGCTGTTCGCCATTTTGTTTATATGTTCTCTCTTTCGATTCAGTGAGCCCATCTAAAAGCATGTTCGCCAGTTGGATACGACGCGTTCACAGCATACACAAGCATACGACCGTTTGATGCTGGTGTAGGCAAATATTGGTACAACTCAAACATAGGTACCTAGTTGGATCGTGAGAGCATCGATGGCCTAGTGGCACATAAATAAAGCGGCCCACTTCTTGAGGGGCTCTTGAGGATTTCCATATAACAATGGATTTTCTCGTGCTGTTGCAGCGCTATTGTAGATTGCGGCTGGCGTCATGGAGAGGAGATGACGACAGGATATGCAATACGGCCCATTGACGGCATCCTAGCGTCGCCCTCACTCCAACAACAACGACAGCTGAGTGAAACCACTTCTTGCAATTGTAAATAATCAGGTAGTAGTAAAGCCTGTGTCGTCGCCATTTTGGTGTTTTTCCGCTTACAAAATCAGTCTAGGCTAGACAACGACAAGATGCGCCAAAAAGTTTGAAACTGAGAACGCAGACTCGATCCTACAATCCTACAATTAGTTTCAAAAGTTCAACTTGCCGCCGGCTCTTCAGCCTAGATGTTGCCCTGTTCGGTGGCCGAGTCGTCGGCTCCGTCGTCGCTCGTGTTTCCTGGGCGCAGTTGGCGCCAGTATGTCATGCGCTGCACCGTCTCCTCAGCTTCGGTCAACTCCACGCGATAGTTGACTTCCGCCTTCTGCAGCAGCCAGTACGTCTCCACAAATCCCTTGCCCTGATGATGACGAAATACGCGGTCGAGTCAAGTTTGAATTTGCGCTCTACCGTACCTTGACGGGCTGTTGGCCGCGTCTCACGGCCTCGTAACGCTTTCCGAGGTGGAACGTGCGCACGTGATTCCAAGTGTCCACCGAGATATGGATGCGCATTGCTGAACCACTATTTTGCTTGAATTTTAAGCATTTCCGCCCGGTAAACGCAGTCACTATGTAACCCACCTTTGCCGACGGACATCATTCGCGAGGCCGTGTTGACGGTGTCGCCGAAAAGGCAGTAGCGCGGCATCTTCACGCCCACCACACCAGCAACGCACGCGCCTACATCTCGTTATTCAACTTTTCTCATCATATACGGTACCTACTTATCGAACACAACGTTGACCGACCAGTGTGTATTCCAACGCGAATCAACAGTTTCTCTCCGTTTAGGTAGGGAATGTCAAAATGCGAGATCGCTTGCAGCACCTCCAAAGAGACGGTGCAGATTTCGTCGCTGTGGAACACGCCGTTACGGGCCGGCAACCCCGAGGCCACCATGTAAGAGTCACCTATTCGTTTTTTATTACCAACTAAATGTTTTTCTTTGGTTTTCTTACCGATTGTTTCGACCTTGTAGCAATTGTGTTGGTCCAAAATTCCGTCGATAGTCGTATACAAGCGGTTCAACAGGTCCACAATCTATGTAGGTGCGGTATTGCCCTACAATTATTGCGTCGGTGTCTATGTAGAGCAAGAACTAAACCTGAATGGGAGTGCTCTTGTAGCTGAGTGCCTGGAATCCCTTAATGTCGCTGAAGTAGATGGTCGCTTCTGTAAAAGTCTCTGGCGCGATCTGAAATGCAGGGGCCATGAAGAGAACCTACGCGTGTTATGACTGTCGAATCGGTCGAATCGCACCAGTTCCCCCATTTTCAACTTGTCAACGATTGATCTCGGAAGAATCTGCGCCAGTAACCGATCCGTCTTTGCCTTCTCTCGATAGAGTTCTTTGGTCTTGGCTCTTACCTTCTTTCCCAGCTTCTGAGCTTGATACGCGTACCTACCATGTACATATCCGAACGTTTGGTCTGCCGATACTATTAACACTGTACGTGTTACCAGATGATGACAATTGGACTAGCGACCAGAGCAGTCATGACGACGCCCAGAGAAGTCACCATGCTGAACAGCTCATTGCTCATCTTTTGGCTTAACAAGTTTTCAATCGATTGCAGCAGCAGGTTATTGCTCTGAAGTTAGTCAGTATCCGTCACTCGAACGATCGAATGTACGGTATCTTTGCCAAATAAAATCTTGACGACAAACCGGTGTGCTGATCTTGTCGATGTAATCGGTGACGTTGTCGTAAAAATAGACGCCTGCGAGCTGCGACTTCGCCGTCATGTTGTTGTCGAAGATCTCATTTTGCAGCCGCTCGATTGCCTCCACCGTCTCCACGGCGTCGCGTATCTTCGTCTGCGCTACTGCACGCTTCACCTTCAATACAATCCATGCGTACAATTCCGTTGAGTTCTTCACAAAGGGTTGTGCTCACGTCCTCAGCGTACTCGCCAATCAAGTCTTCAAAGATACGCGCTTCCGAGCTGACGACTGAAATGCATTATTTTGTTATTTCTGCAAACGTCTGGCCGTCTGTCTAGGCTAGGAATAGGTATTTATGGAGTCCAAATTCATAGCGCTCACTCGTAATGCAGTTTGAGGTCGCAAAATATGCGCTCGCAAAAAATGAATGAATCAATCAATGCGTTACGTATACGACACCCTGTTTCTCAAGAAAATATTTTGGTTTATAATGTTGAAATTGATGGTTTCTCTAACAGCAGAAGTCGACGTATTCTTTGTCGGTAAATCCGCCCTTGCCGAAGAAGGCGCTGCCCATTGATCTCTTGACACCTGAGTTGTTGAAAGTCGGTGTGCACGTCCCTATTCGGATTGTGTGTCGAGCGAGCCGTGTCCAACCCATGTTGTCGGCAGCCATGAGCGACATGACGAGCGCTTGCACGCGAGCCAGTATCGCCGCGTCCGCGTCTTCGCTGTCTGTGAACATGGTGTCGATGTGCGCGATGATGTGCTCCGTCAGCTTCGTGTACCAGCTGCAATCTCCCTATTTGCCCACACCAAAATGACATGTCGAAACTATACGCGTGTTAGTTGTAAATTTTTGCGTAGCGCACTTGAGCACTTCGTCGCAATCCACGGACGCGCCGTCGACGAGGCGTCGAAACCGGATGAGCTCCGAAGTCACCAGTTTGCCTTCGGTCGTGTAAAAACCGGCACTGAACAACACTTTGCTTTTTGATCAATCTGTTTAATCGAACTTGTTGTTGCAACTGTATTTGTCAAAAACTTCCCACATCTTGTTCCAAAAAAATCTGACTAAAAAGCACGCACGTCGCAGCCACGTCATCGACACGATTCCTGAATTCTTTCAGCTGCTGACGGTCACGCGCCTTGCGGACCACATCTAACGCATTCAAAGTGGAACACGTCAGGCTGCGCTCTTCCTGTAGAAGTTTACGCGTGCCGACTAGGTATGCGATTTAGAAATGTGCACACCGAAAATACCTTACTTGCAAGCCAAACACGAGACTCCTGTGGATGATCATTAGGTCACGCGTGCCGCTCATAGCGCTGGCGTGATCGTAGTTCGATTTGAGACGAAACATCAACTAAATGATACTGTTTTAACAGAAGAAAATGGACATATTGAACGCCATAAAATGCGAATTGTTTGGATCGCGCTCCCTCGAGTCATTTTAAGGTTTAAGAATTCTATACCATTCCAGAAAGAAGGAAGAGTGCGAGAAGGGGTGGCAGCATGAGAACCAAGATTTTCCCAAAACGGGCGAATCTGTTCTCGGAAAACTCTTGGTCGACGAATCTCGTAAAGGACGTTCGACTCGACTTTCCCGACGACACGGCCGACCTGCGTCCAACTTTGCCTGTCGACTTTACAAAAGCGAAAGCCGAAACTACGAACTGTGGTCGGCTGTTCGAAGGCATCCCGCTTGAAGGCTAGTGAAATCGAAAAGTTTAAACCCCTTTCTTCTAGCCGATGTCACTTTAGGCAACGACTATAGTGCAGACTTTGCGTTTGCCGACAAAGGTGTCGATAGCAACGAGCCACGAGATTGAACAAATCGCACGTTCAACGACGATGTTATTGCCAATTGCAATGTAAATTACTTCTCCTATAGGTTATTGCTTTCATGCGGACGAGGTGCTTTCTGTGTTGGGTGATTGCCTCTAATCGTGTCAATTTTACGAAGAACTCATCAAGAACAAATGAGTGTTGCATATCTTTTTGGCACAGGCTGTACACACACACACACACTCGTTGACAGCTGTGGTCGACGGGTCAATCTGCGAGGTGGGGCGGTCGGCACGAGCTCGGGCGCGCGCCGTGGAAGGCGGTGCGGGTCGATCGGTCGGCGGCGTCGAAGCGCGAATGGGCGTTGCTGACGAGCGAAACGCTCAAAAGCGACGGTGACAGTCGGCGAGAAGCGGAGGAGGGGCGACGCCGTCGTCGGGACCGCCGGTCCGGTCGGCTGTCAACTCGACGAGCGAAAAGATCGACTATGTAAGTCGGCGCGACGGGGTCGAAAGCGGGCGGGCGCGCGCGCTTGCTTGCTTCGGCCCACTGTCAACAGATGACGACGACGACGACGACGCTGCGAAGGGGAGGCACTGTTTGCTCGCTGCAGGAGGAACTCGGCGGGATAACCGGGGACTAAGTAGGCGGGCGACGGTGCGCAGCCTCGAGGGGCCCGGGTCAGCCAGAGTGTCGCCCCTCCGCCTCGCCAACCCTCAGTCGGCCTACAAGTCGCTTCGAGAATTCCCGCCTCCCATCACGACAGTCAGCTGACTGGCTAAGGCGCGGTCGCCACAAAAAAAAAATTAGAAACTGTCACTGACTTTCTGTCGAACTGAGAAATCATGCGTTCCTCGTGGTCGACGCTGCTGCCACTAACGGCGTTGCTGCTGACGCGGTCGGCGTCGCCGATGTCGAAAGCGCGCTACTTGACGTTCAACGATCCCGAGTGCCAGTGGAGAAAGAACGTCACCGGTGTGAAACAGCGAGCTCGCCGGGCCTCTGGCTGAACGGTTGTGATTTCCACCGCTTTCAGACGTGCAAGATCTAGCGCACCACCAGTACATGGTGCTGGAGGACTGCCTCTACTACTACCTGAGCAAGAAGTCTGACAAAGATCAGGGCAAGGGCAGCTCGCTCATGCTCTTGCCGCCCACCAAGTACGGCGGCCACGAAGCTGTCGCCGTCACCGTTCAGAAGGCGGCCATAAGACAGCTCTGGATGGTCAGCTTCAAGAGCATTCGTTGTTTTAAGATCAGTACAGACGCCCTTAAGTACCTTGCGTTTTAGAACGAAGTATGGCGCGAGATGCACATAAATGGGTATTTGGATCTGGTAAGTCCTTTGAACACTCGTTTAGTTTGCATGCATCCTGTGTGCGGCTAATGGTGTTCGAACCAAGTAGACGTGGACTGATCGCCGCATGACGTGGGACGCGCAAGAGTGGAAAGTCGACGTTTTAAAAATCAAGTCCTTCGGTCACCTGTGGATGCCTGACATCAACACAGATCGGTACGTGAAGAGCCTGCTGCTTGCAAGGAGGTGCTTCAGAGACGCTTGCAACACGTGCGCGTCTTATAGGTTTCAGACAGCGGTGCAAGCGAGCGACTATACGGCGTTTCAGTCCATTAAAGGAAACCCAGATGGCTCGATCAGCAGCCGGCTGGAGTTTCGCGTGCAGGCGCCGTGTCAGTCCAACTACAGGGACTATCCTCAGGTTGTTCTCAGAGGGCCGTGCTGGAGAGAGAGGGACAAATGGCGACGCGACTTAGGAGGAGAAGCATTGTTGTCTACGCCTGAAGTCACACTTGTATGAAGACCTCATCAAGTTTGCTGTCCAATCAAAAGACGGTACGGACAAGGACAAAGTGTAGCTTGTTCTGCATTACTCACAGCAATGGTATAGTATGCTACAATGGTACCTATGCTACTGTCGCCATACCGTTAACAAACTAGGTAATAGAACCAGTTTTTGGTCTGCATTTTGTTTTGCACAAGGACAATTGCTAGCTGTTTGCAGGTTCGGTGGACGTTTCGAAAGCGCAAACAACTTGGACGATTGACAATGTCAAACTCGAGAAACAAGTGGATACGTCACAGCCAGTGTACAACTGACTCTTGCATTTTGTCGAGCTGACGACGAGGCGGACTAGGACACGTTTCTGGCTGCTTTAGGGACCAGCTGGGCCGTCGTCCCGAGTATTTGCAGCTGTGCTTGAGCGCTCGACGCCGCTCGAGCACGGTGCGCATCGAGCTGATGCTGCCGATGGCCGTGAGCGGCGCTCTGGCCCTGGCCGCACCGCTCTTCGGCTCCATGCAGCAGCAGCTCTACGTCAAGCTGTTTGTCCTCCTCCTCCAGTACCTCTGCTTCCAGCACCTCGCCACGAGACAGGAGACGAGCTGGTTCGGAGACTGCGTGCCCAGGATCTGTGCGTACTCGCCTCTCACGTCCGACCCTGCTCTCGTTGTTTCCTGCTTGAGCGCGAGACCTTCCAGACCGTTTCTACGAGCTCACGATCGGCGTGACATTGCTGAGTCTGTTCGCGACGCTCTTCTTCTGCTGTCTGGGCCGCATGAAGCGACGTCTGCCGCCTCCGCACCGCCTCCGTCTGCTCGCCGCGACCGTCAACGAGTACACGTGCGCCTCGGGCCCCGAGCCGACGGCTGCGCGCTCCGTCGACGCCGCCAAGACGGCCGCAGCAGGGACGCTTTGGAACGTCGCGTTTCTCTGTCGCGCGCGCTGCACGCTCGTGCTGGCCGACGCGGAGGGCAGGGTAAACGGGCCCGGTAGCGGCGCTGACCGTTCCAAAGCGACCCCATGCGCCGAGCCCATGTCCGCGGCGGGAGGAGGCGCGGACTACGAGGCGGATTGGCGCGTCGTCTTCCAGGCGGCCAACGCTTTCGCCGGCATCGCCGTTGTGGGCCTCTACCTGCTCGGCTGCCTCTTCGTCGTCATGTGAACGAGCAACCACACGGACACGGCATTCTACACGTGCAGTTCCCATAGTGAAAAGGAAGAACGCGAGCTGTATGCATGTTGTGTACATGTATGTACGTCGGTGGAGATTCGTTCGCACCGTGAGCAATAAACTTGTTCGTCACTAGTGTACACTCCGTTGTGTACGTACATACAAAGACCGGTGGCGGTTTATTTCTTCGGCAACAAAGAAGGAGGTTTCAAGTATATGGGTCGTTCACATTGACAAAATCATAACTGGCAGTTGACAGTCAACGGCGCATGTACGAGTCGCAAGGAG
Source organism: Paralinhomoeus sp. GSCO2_6 (assembly GCA_030248085.1). Lineage (NCBI taxonomy): Eukaryota > Metazoa > Nematoda > Chromadorea > Monhysterida > Linhomoeidae > Paralinhomoeus > Paralinhomoeus sp. GSCO2_6. The sequence continues at coordinate 52,604 of JASAMY010000364.1, read as the reverse complement.
AGTAAGTGAACGTAATCCAGCACCCAGAATCGACAGCGACGGACGACAGCAAATTTAAGAAAGTGTACTTCAAGTATGCTTCTCGTGTAGGAACGCACTGAGACTGAGTAGAAGAGATGAAAAGCACAATTTCACAAAGGCAGCTCCACACCTAAAGTACGACTGCCTGTACACGTGATCACGATGGGACGCACAGCCTCGCAGCCTCTACGCACGCACAGCACGGTCCTCAGGTAGCACAAGTAGCCCCAGGTCCCACCACCAATGCGCCCGCGCACGCGCGCGCGACCGTAATACACGTTGGGAAATTTACCGCCGAACTACAACTGCGCTACCGTACAAGCGTAAGACCAAGTCTACGGTGCTTCAGCTTCGGCCGCTTTTGTATAAATAGAGGGTTGCAAAGACGGCCGACGAGACGGTAAAGACGAACGTGCAGAGGGAGACGAGGATGCCGAACGACACCACCGACAGACAGACGTCGTCGGTCGGCAGCTCCTCCACCGACTTCCAGTCCGAGCTTCGCCGCCGAGCGTCCGACAGACGCTTTTCAAACTTGGACAGATCTGTGCACGGCAAGGGATGTATGGCGCACCACGAGGCCATAGCGATTAGAGCACTTCACCATCGCTGTCGACGCTGTCGTCGAGGTCGAGCACAGTGATCGAGCGAGCGTGAATCCTCCACTTGCGGTCTTGCTCAGTAGAGGTGGAATCTCCATGATTGTCTCGGTTCGTAGCAGTGCCGTTGATCGCATTCGCGGCAACCCGTCGGCCGTCGACAACGCCCATGCCCCTGCTGTGGACGTTTCGCTTCTGTCTCAGCGCTGTAGCGCACGAAGGAGGCTGAAAACTCAGTTTTGTTAGCGGTGTTATTTTGGTGCGTTCCAACAATGGTCACCGTGACGCCTTGGCAGCCTCCATCACTCGCGACACAGATGCTCATGGAACACTGGAAGTCGAGGACGGCGCGATCGGCAAACTTGAACACGTGTGCTTCCACGTAGGCCGAGAGAGAGCCGTCGTAGGTGACGTCTGGCAATACGAAGCGATCCACGGAACAGCTGAACCGAGCGCAATCATGCAGGTGACAGGGCCGTGCTTTCTGCAGAGTGGTATATACCCTTTGTCGTCGATCACTTGAGCCGTCTGCCCTTGTCCGTCGTCCACTGTGCAGTCGTGCACCAGCATGCCCCACGTGTCTAAACGAACAATTTGCAGACTGCGCTTTTTGGGAGTGTTTGTTGCAGCACCTGGGAAGTCGCTGGTGCACTTCCATCTGTGGAAGACCTGGTCGCCCACTCGCGCGAATCGCACTTCCGTGCCGTCGGGCGAGCCGGAGCGGATCGTGTACTCGCAGAGGGGCATCTGCACCACGCCCGTGATCTCCGTCGTGGGCTGCATGCTGAGAGGCAGACGGGACTTCCACGCGTATCCCCCGAAGTCGCTCGAAACGCTCGTTCGTTTCTACCTGACGTCGATGGCACTCGTCACGGTCCTCTCAGCCTCCATGTACATGCACTGGATCGTATAGGCTCGGTCGACCTTGGTGACGAAGTACTGGTGGAAGCTGACGACTACTGTGAACGACATCTGTACGCCTGCGGGGGCGAGCTGCAAATGATTCATTGGTCCCTTGCATGGTAGTGAATTCATCGGTGCAAACTGGATAAGATCAATTGTGTGTACCTTGCGGTCACGTTTCGTGTTGCACGTGCCGAGCTTGACATTGATGTGGGCCATGTTGACGTGCTGCTGGTGGGCGTTGGAGGTGAGCGGCGAGGCTGTGGTGGGCGTAAAGCGGTCGGTCGAGAGGGGACTGCAGGTGGGGCAGGGCGGACAGCGGTCCGGCCGAGACGTGGGCGTCGGCGTGCCGTCGGTGGGGTTTGGCGTGCCTGGGGCGGTGCAGCTCGCGTGGGCACGTCTGAAACTCCGATAACGGCAAGCAACGGCCGCGCGCACCGGGAGTCTGCTCGGAGGCGGTGACGGTGCACTCGGGCTTGCCGTACTCGCCCTTGACGTAGACCTTGCCGGCGAACGGTCGACGCGTCGCCACCCAGAAGTCGATGCTGTCGGCGCCGCATTTGATCTCGGGCGTGCCTGAACCCAACGTCGACGTTTGGATGCTATTCAGTTGACAGAGAATACTAGGCCTCACCGACAACGCCATTGTCAATTTCAATTGCGTCGACAACGCTCGCTCTGAGAATCTTAAAAGAAATGATTTAGTTTTTGTACGGAGTGTACGGTTGTACAATGTACGGTACTTTCTCACATTGTACGCTGGCTACCGTAAAAGGTAGTGATTTGTGTGTGCTACAATTGTATTGTCATAAGTGTGCTTCGCTTGCTCTACATCTCTCATTCACTTTTGGGCACTGCTGGTCAGAGTGTCAATGCGTCGAATTGAGGCGAGGCCCTTTGGCGGCGTCGGGTCGTCGGCGTCGTGTCGTTTTCCCGATTGACCCGCGGGCGCCGCTCGAATAGATTTGAATTGGTTGCGACGACGCTCTCACTGAATTCTGTCTTTGCGCTGCGCCGACGCTCCCGTCAACCACGCTTTGGGTCGCTCCTCTCTTTTGGGCACGCATGACTCGGCGCCACTCACTCAATCATTTTTTTTTAGTATGTGCATGTATGTACGTATCTGCTGACCTTTTTGAATCGAATGATTTCAGCAATTTATTGCGCCACAGCTGCACGCCCTGGGCCTGCGCTTTCAGTAAGGTCAACACATTGTTGTGCGCACATGGATATGTACGAGCGTAGTGGATTGGGACGCTTTTGCGGACGTGCCCATAATTTTTGTTCCATCCCCAGGGGTCGGGAAAAAATGACAGACTGTGGCGATCGTGAGGCTGGGACAATTGGGCGTCGCGGCTCGTGTTTACCCGCGGCGATTGTCGCGACCGGCGGCCGGTGTTGCCCGGGGAGGGGGGAGGCAAGGCCGGGCGCCGTCGGACGCGCTGGCAGGGGGGAAGGTCGTCAAGACGTCCCATTGTCCACGTCGGCGTCGTCGTCGCGACAAAAGCGCCGGTAAACTGGCCGGCAGGAAGCAGTGGGACGTCGTCGAGGGCGTCCATTCACGAAATAGGGCCACCTTGAGGAAGTGTTACACGCGGGCGCTAACGAGAAACGCCCCTCGCGACGCTCATCGCACCCATTCGTTCCCAAGGCCTCTCTTCGCACTCAGCAATTGCCCCTGCTCAGCGCCTCAAGAAGGGATAAGCCCCAACCCAAACGGAGGCACACCTTACTGCAATTGAAACAAAAGCACAGTTCACTTCAGGCACACGTTGTGGCCTATGAGACGGTAAGTCGTTGGTTTAAGGGCGACACTAGGAGGCCAGTGAATGGCCCATTTAGAATAGAGGTCGGTAGAACCGCTGGGCACATTTCGCTGTCATTGGAAGGTCCAACGTTGCGATGCACACTGCGGACGGCGGTTGGATGGACAGTATGGATCCGCGCTGCTTGAGCGCGCGTCACATCACGCATTCTACGCAACATATAAAATGTTACATGGTGTGTTGTCTTTCCATTTAATTGACGTGTAGGCACTGGCCGGCACTTGCTACACGTTTGCTACACGAATACCGTTTCTATCTCAGATTACTGTAGTACTACGTAGTACAGTACACGACACCGTCACTAACCTATGCTGAGTGTATATAGGTGTGTAAATACAAAGATGAACAAACCTGGAAGGCGACGAGGAAGGCGCAGACGGTCAGCGCATTTGAGTCCATCGCCACTCGTCAAGCAGGGAAGGGGACAGCTATGTAGTCGCGTCCTTCGTAGTCTCTCTTCAACAGTTCGTCTCGGCGGCGCGCAACCAGAGCCCGTCCAATCTTCGCCGACAACGGTCGGATCCGGATGGAAATCGAGAGGAGCACCAAGGCCAGCGGCGCAGTCGGCGGCGAGGTGTCGCCGGCGGCGGCCGGGCCAGAGCGGAGCTGCGCGACTCCAAAGCGTGGCGCGCAGCGGCTGGTCAGAGCGGCGTCATTCGAGCGCCATTCATCCGCAGTTCCAAAAGTGAAAGACGAGCCGCCATCGGCCGCGTGTCCAAAGGCCGGCGCGCCGCCCTCGCTTCAGCTTCTCCGTCGGCGTGCGGCCGAGATCTGAACAAAGGCGACCGTCGAGTTCAAAGCGACTCCGATCGGAACCAAAGCCGACGGCGCCCCTCCGTCCGCGCGGCGACGAAATGAGCGCGCAGCAAGCGCATTCCGCGACGCCTACGAGCGCTGTCGGCCTAGTAGATGCAGACGTTTGCAGGCAGCAAAGCGCTGCAGGAGCGTAGGGCCGCTCGTCGACGGCGGCGGATGATTTTGGGAAGAGCCTCGTTATGGGGTTATTCCTGGGGCGAAGTGCTCGCGCGCCACCGGTCGCGAGCGCGCCGTCGTCCCCATAGACTGTCTGACAGGCGGAGAGCAGCGAGGCGGGCGCGCGTCCGCGACCGCACGAGGACAGAATGGCCTTTCGGTGGTCCGTCCGACCTGCGCCACGACGTCTTCTTGCCAAGATTGGCGTCAAATGCGCCCAGCGGCCGCGGCTGGACACCGCCTGCCTGCGGTCGGTCGCACGCCACTCGCCGTCGGCGACGGTCATCAATTGTGGGGGGGGGGGGACTCGTCGAGGCTTAGTCCTTCCTGTCGCATGCAGCCGCCGCCCTAAGGGCGACGCAGAATGACACACGCCGCACATGTCATGTATTCTCGCTGTCTTTCTCCCTCTCTGGCGCTCTCTTTCAGATGGACGGAGAGCGAGCGCAGAGAGAGGGAGAAGGAGAGTGAAAGAGTAGGTAGGGCAGGCCAGCGGTCTGCCGTCCGGTCAACAATGGACAAGACGACACTGCGGCAGCGATGACGAGTGACGACGACCACGACGACAGCGGCGGAAAGGACGCCGCGCGAGAAACTGACGCCTCTCTGTACCATTTTTTGTCGGCGACAGGAGAAAAGCGAAGTACCCACCTACAATGTACACTTAGCGTAACTTCTAAGTGTCTTTTATAGATGCACTATATAAAGTACGTACATTTCTAGCTACTTACTGTAGGTACCTACACCACATGACGTACGGGGAACGGAGCTGACGCGCATGCAACGGTACGATCTGTGTTCTGTAGTGTTCTGTAGCCTGCCTGACCTGAACAATGCATATTTGTTATCAGAAACGACGCACACAAAATTCAACAGTTCGAACGTACACTCTGTATACTCGATGACGTACAATATGTGCACGATTGTTGCGGTCACTAACATTGAATAAGACACGTGGTGTACGCTAAACAGCGACAGTTGCAATTGCAAATCAAGGTCGTTTCCTTCAGGCGGCAACTCCCTCCATTTTCGAAAGGAGACGAGTTCGGTAGGCGCAGTGTCCGTTCTTGGTCTCGCGTAGGGCGGTGGTCTTGGTGGTGTCGATGCTGGCGTAGTTGCCCTTCTCGGCCCGGCAGACACCGGCACCCGCCGCCTCGAGGGCGGCTGAGGCCGAGGCGCTCTCGAGCGACGGGTTGCGCCGACGCGGCGTCCGCTGCGACTGCCAGGCGAGCGGCGTGGACACCTGGCTGCGCGTCGATGAGCCGCGGTCGTCGGGCATGCTCAGGACGACGTACTCGAGCATGGCTCGCTTCTGAGCGGCCGCGTCCACGTTCACGTAAGGCGGGTAGACCTTGTGCGCCGCCGCACCCGCCGACAACCGGCGAGCTGCAGGACTCGAGAAGGTGCGCCGAGGGGGCGGTCGACGCGGAGACGTTCCGTACGCGCTCGTCGCCGGCTCCCCGGCCAAGTCGACGTTGATGTAGCAGCAGCTGGGCAGGTTGCTCTAGAAATGTTGGGGCAAGTGTGGAAGCCCCAGCGTCGCATTACATGTTTCTCGCACGTTCGACTGCGTGACGCAGAGCTGGTCCGAGGTAGGCCGGTACTTCGGTCCGGCGCCAATTTCGACGAAAGCATGGTTCTGCTCAGCGCAGCGGCTGTGAAGGGAGAAGAGATCGCTGGCGCTGTCGACGCTGCGGGCCAGCGCCGCGCCGGGCGGAGGTCGCAGCAGGCCGAAGTCGACGGTCGACTCGGCGCGACTCGAGACTCCCGCGAGTCGGCCGTGCTGCACGAGACTGCTGGCGTTCGACAGGCGGCGCATGGCCAGACGTCGAGCCTCCAGCCACGGATTCGCAGACGCCGACGTCTCGATGCGGAGCTGGACGAGCTAAAGTGTGAAGCGGTTGTGTAGGCGAATACCTACGTGTGTTTATTAAGGTCTTGCCTGAAAGAGAGCGTCTGCGTCGTTGCACCTGAAGGAGAAGGTGCCGGCGCCACTGGCGCACCGCCGGCCGCACTCAAAGTAGAACAGGGCGCGGTCGTAGCCGTAGCGACGGACGTAGCGCAGCGGCCACGCCATCTCGATGCCCTGACCGCCGTGGAAGAACAGCTCGCTTGCGCCCACTTGCAGGATGCCGCGTATCGTCTTGCCGCTCGCAGTCGTTCGCCGACACAACCGGCCTTTCGAGACCTAATCGGCTCTCTCGCGGCTCTCTCTCGACGGTGGCAAGCGCGAATGCGCCCGGCTCACCTTCGTGGAGACGTGGAAGGAGTCGTGGAAGTATGTGGGCGGAGAGCTGAGGTCGTCGACGATGATGTCGCCGTTACTGGGCGGGACGTCTTGCTGCGGCCGGTAGTAGCTGGGGTCGAACGCGTGCCTCGCCGACACGCAGCCTCCCATTCTCGGTCTTCTCTGCACTCGCTGCCGTGAGTCACTAAGGCGAGGAAGAGAGTGTGTGTGTCTGTGTAGTGTCGGTCGGCTCCTGCTTACTACTCTCTCGACCGCGCAAAAGAGTCCTCTTTCCCGGCCAATAACAACGACAGGCGGCACCCTGCGGCGGTCGGCAGCCGTCCACGCGCGCGCCTGGACTCGGCCGGCCAGCTGCTGCCACTTCCAGGCCAGCCGGTCGGCCGCCCGGGCCTAGCCTCTCGAGGGGACAAAGAAGAGGTGGCGTCCGCTCCTCCTATGTATGTAGTCCTTTCTCGTCGAAGACGGACTCGAGCAGCTGTTTTCTTTCGAGCCAAACTGCTACGCTACCGCCCGCGTCCGCCTCCTTCGGAATTCGTTAGACGGTCGACAATCCAATACACCAACCATTCCGTGCTCTGGTGCGACTTCAGGGCACGGACAAGATCGCAGTGGAAGTTGGTAAATGTGCGTTGCGACGAACAGTCTTCGCCGGGCAGACATGCCGATAGATTTTGTTAACGGCCGCGTATTCCAAGGCCACCTACACATGTACCGACACCAGCACACTTGACATGCCTTCTCCTGACTACGCGCCTTCTCTAAAAGCTGCTTGTAGGGACCTTCTAAAATTTATCGATTAGCGGCGAGTCGACTGAATTATTGAGCTGTATGCGATGTACAATGTACGATGTATGTATGTACGTAAAGTAGTGTTATCAAGGCACTCGCGTCGCCCGGACAACAGGATGGGAACTCACATAAACGGGACAAAGCTTCAACAAACAGCAACCGTAACACGTGGTGCATGCGACCAAGATTCCACCACGTCATTGGGGAGACGGGGAACGGTGCAAGCTGTGCTTTTATATGCTGAGTTGTGTGCACTGTTCACGCTGTTGGAGGAAGAATAACTAGTGCGGATCGTGAAATGCGCTTCGGTTAGAATACAAGTTAGGCTACCGTAAATCCTCTAATAGGGCCTACAGGACAAGCAGTATCATGCGATCTATTGTATACAGGAACACAAATCAAGCAGTAGTACATACACAGCTACAACATACACTCTAAATGACATTTCAGCTTTAAAGTGTTAACTACCTAAGGAACGCTATACGCCTCAATAGTGTCCCGTCAATGTAGTGATAAGCTAATATGCAGCAGAGCGCAGCACGCATAGCGCACTTTGTGGCGTTACGGCTCGCAAAACCGAATATTGAAAGCATTTAAAACGACTGTTTGTTAGAGCCTAACAATAGTTAGCAAGCTTTGAAACACCTAAAACTGGAATGGGTCGCAACATTCTGGCTTGCCTGCACATAATGCAAGTGTTGGCGGGCGTGTGTGGGAATGTCGCTCCGTCGCAAGAGAACGAAGATCTTACTTCGAACTGCTCAACGCCCTTTGACTTCAACTTTGCCACAATTGATTCGATTCATCAAGCGATCCTAAAGGGACACGTTCAGTACAACGACTTCATCGCACGAGTTTTGAAGAAAGGGGGGGGTGGTGTTTGTGGGGGGGGTGGTGTTTTGTGTGGGGTGGTTGTTTTTTGGGTTGGTTTTTGTTGGGGGGTGTGTGTGCGTGGGTGGGGGGGGGGGTTGGGGGGTTTGTGGTTTTGTCTTCCTCGCGTGCGGTCGGTTGGTTTTTGTGCGCCGCTTTGTTTCGCACGTACACAGAGATACAGACTCCGGTGGGTCTATTGTGCAGGTGTCTCTTACATCTGTGCGTGTGTGTGTGTGTGTGTGTGTGTGTGTGTGTGTGTGTGTGTGTGTGTGTGTGTGTGTGTGTGTGTGTGTGTGCGCGCGCGCGCGCGTGATACATTTTACATTGTAGGTTACATGTGTGGGTTGTACATGCCTATTGCCTAGCTAACACACCATCAGAATCTTTATTTCCAGCAACTTTCAATTTACGTTCCAACGTTTTATTCTGAAGCATGACACAGAGTTATTGCATTCGTAAAGATGCAGTGGTTGTTTACTGAACGGCTCCCCAGGAAAGATGCATGACTTGTGCTTCACTTATTCATGGGTTCCTGAAGAGAATTGAACGCATGGAACCATCTCTAAACGCCATGATCACAATTGACAGAGTTGGCGCCATGGTCGCTGCAAGACGACTGGACGAGCGTCTACAAGGTTTGACCTAGGTACAAACTTATCACACTTGCACACGTCCCATCATGCGGTACTTGCGATTCAATCATCCTGTCAAAAAACATCAGTCATCAATGTCAAAATCACACATGCATTCATAGATACTGAAACGTGCTCTCCGCATGATACCGATCTAGTGTGGGTGCAAACTAATAAATCATGAATCTGTGATCATAAAATCATAAATCTGAAAATCTTCCGTGAATATTTGTAGTTTCGTGAAGTGACAGATCATGCAGGCTCCTTCCTGCACAATGTTAATTTTAAATTAAATTGTTTACATTTTAGAACGAACAACTCCTGGACTCTTTCACTGCATCCCCGTAATTGCCAAAGACAACATTTTCGTCAAAGGTTTGCCCTGCAGCAACGGGCAGGTCACCTTCCAAAACATGGTCGCTCAGAGGGACAACTCAGCCATGGAACAGCTGAGACTGCAAGGCGGCGCAGTCTTTCTGGGCAAAGCCAATATGGCTACTGCAGCATTCAAGGCTGATTATTCCAGTAGTGAAATCCGTAAGTTGGACAACCACACGGCCACAACACTCACGCAGGCATATTCTTTAACTCCAGTAGTAATGCGTGCTGGGATTGCGGGCATTCAACCCATCTGACCTGCGTGCACAATTGAATTTCGAGACTGAAGTCTCAGGCGAGAGGGGGACCGCAATGGGTCCTTGGTTACCTCTGCCTACAAGACCGATTGTCTCAATGAGAACTACGATCAGGGGGCACAGTTTTGGCGTGAGCCCCTTGCCCAAGAGGGTTACTGATTTTGGCAGTCTTGCCACGCTGAGGATTGAACCCCGCACCTTGCGGTTTGGAGCCAACGCCTTAGCCCAACTGCGCAACAGCCGCCAACTGCGCAACAGCCGCCCAACTGCGCAACAGCCGCAACAATTGGAGTAATGCCCGCTGAAGTGCACCCTACACTCAATTTTAGAGGGCCTAGTGCACAATCCTTTTGGAACTGACTACACAGTCTATGGTTCGAGCGGTGGGAATGCAGCTGCAGGCACAGCTTTATACTCGGTCCTAAGTTTTGGAACGGATACTGCAGCCTCAGGAATGCTGCCCCCCTCAGCTACTAATCTCTACAGTCTGAGGCCGACATATGGCAAGCTGATTCACTCGGACTTTGCGTTCATACTGGGAGCACTGAGTGTAAGATTATATTTGCACACACTTAAGGCCTCTGCGCAGGCACTGGAAGTCAGTACGCTTGCAGACATACCCACAGACACACCCACAAATGCAACCCAGAAGTCTAAAGTCTGTGTCAAATGCTCGTGAACTGGAGGTTTTTTGGGAAACTCTCGAATGTGCTTCAGAATTAATTAAGAACGTACTATATAGATAGATAGCCCAGCTAGAGCTCCGATTCCTACTGGCCCTTATTTGCAATTCGGAAACCACCCATTTCAAAAAAGCGGTTGGGGCTTTCACCCACTCCCCGAAGGGAGGCACCTGGCCCAGCTGGTTGAGCGTTTCCGCTTTTACCAGTGTGCCCTGCTGCCGTCAGGTGTCAACTGACCACACAACATTACCCATGTGGGTGAAATTGCGCGGCCAGCTGGCAGCAGGTACACGACAGTTTCCAAAGGGCGCGGGCTCTAGGCCACGACCAGCCCTATTGGTCACTGCCATGCACATTTCAAAAAAGCGGTTGGGGCTTTCACCCACTCCCCGAAGGGAGGCACCTGGCCCAGCTGGTTGAGCGTTTCCGCTTCTACCAGTGTGCCCTGCTGCCGTCAGGTGTCAACTGACCACACAACATCACCCATGTGGGTGAAATTGCGCGGCCAGCTGGCAGCAGGTACACGACAGTTTCCAAAGGGCGCGGGCTCTAGGCCACGACCAGCCCTATTGGTCACTGCCATGCACATTTCAAAAAAGCGGTTGGGGCTTTCACCCACTCCCCGAAGGGAGGCACCTGGCCCAGCTGGTTGAGCGTTTCCGCTTTTACCAGTGTGCCCTGCTGCCGTCAGGTGTCAACTGACCACACAACATCACCCATGTGGGTGAAATTGCGCGGCCAGCTGGCAGCAGGTGCACGACAGTTTCCAAAGGGCGCGGGCTCTAGGCCACGACCAGCCCTATTGGTCACTGCCATGCACATTTCAAAAAAGCGCATCCCACAATTGCAACTGACACCAAAAAATCACCTTTTTACTGGAAGGACCTACCTTGCTGAAAATTGCAGGATCGATAGGTACCCACAGGGTCATCTTTCACTCCAAAAATGGTTCAAATCGAATCGTTCGTTTTTGAGATATGGCCAAAACAAAATTTTTAATAACGTCAAAAATGGCCAAAATCGCGATTTTGCAAAAATCTAGGGGCACTTGTTAATATCTCGAGAACCGTACGCTGGATCGTAATGGAATGTTTTGCTCGAATGTAGTCCCGACCAAGACCTTTCCAATGATATGCAAATTTTTTTCTGACTCCTTCCGTGGCGCTATTACGGTGCGATTTCCATTGTCATTGGCAACACTCACTAAATCCGATGCCATTCTGGTGTGCTTTGATGGAATTCTCTGAAATTTGGCCACTATGTGCCCACCCCACGGCCGCCACGCAGAAAGTACATTTTCAATTTTTTGATTCGACCTTTCCATCTATAGAAAAGTCTGAGAAACTGCCAGAGTCAACAAACTCAATTTTTTGACTTTTGAGTTGACTCATTCTACTAGCACCAGATTCAAGCCATTAGCCAATGAGTCGCAAATAGTGCCATAGTTACTTGTGCGTCCACTCAAAGATAGAGAAAAGAGCTGTCATGTGTCAACATGACAAAATCCCACAGACAGAAAGACAATAGGACTGCACTACTTGCAGTTTTTTTCCTCCTGCACCATAACTACATGCTCCTTTCATGGAAACGAATGAAAGTCGGGAGATGTGTAACAGACGCCACCGCCCAAACGCATGTCAAATTCGACTACTTTCCCCCATTCTCCAGTGACTTATGACACGTCAAACAGACAGCAAAAAACCCCAAAATTTGCAGTTGTCGACTTTGGCACTTTTTTAGACTTTTCTCTAGATGGAAAGGTCGAATCAAAAAATTGAAAATCTACTTTCTGCGTGGCGGCCGTGTGCACATAGTGGCCAAATTTCAGAGAATTCCACCAAAGCACACCAGAATGGCATCGAATTTAGTGAGCATTGCCAACGACAATGTAAATCGCACCGAAATAGCGCCACAGAAGGAGTCAGAGCAAAAATTTGCATATCATTGGAAAGGACTTGGTCGGGACTACATTCGAGCAAAACATTCGATTACGATCCAGCGTACGGTTCACGAGATATTAACAAGTGCCCCTAGATTTGTGCAAAATCGCGATTTTGGCCATTTTTGACGTTTTTTGAAATTTTGTTTTGGCCATATCTCAAAAACGTACGATTCGATTTGAACCATTTTTGGAGTGAAAGATGGCCCTGTGGGTACCTATCGATCCTACAATTTTCAGCAAGCTAGGTCCTTCCAGTAAAAAGGTGATTTTTTGGAGTCAGTTGCAATTGTGGGATGGGTGGTTTCCGAATTGCAAATAGGGGCCAGTAGAAATCGGAGCTCTAGCTGGGCTATCCATCTATATAGTATGTTCTTAATTAATTCTCAAGCACGTTCGAGAGTTTCCCAAAAAACCTCCAGTTCACGAGCATTTGACACAGACTTTAGAACAGCCTGTCAGCGTGCATTCCGCGTACTAAAGGCTATAGCTGGAAGACATTCATTCCAAAGCAGTCGTTCCACAGCAAATGTTTACAGGTCACATACAGTATCTTCGGTTTGATATTCAAATGTGATTAACACTTCCATCAGCTTCAGGATATGATAGTACCATTTGCGTGGCACGCAAAGGACCTTGCTGTGACTTTTGAGGCCATCAACAATGGAAAGGAGAACAGAAACTTTTTGTCTAAGAAAGTTCTCAATCAAAATGGCCTGAAGGTTACACCAGTCACATTGTTCAGCATCAATTTGGTAGTCTACGAAGATTATTATCCTAGGGTTTGAAACTGCGCATCGTACGCGGCTACTTCTACGGCTTGCCGCCGTATGTCAAAAAGACCGGATATAATGATGTTGGCGCAATCGCCCCGTTCAACCTTCCGCAGTTCTCCGACTCTCTGGACATCGTCACGGATCCCACTAGAAAATTGGGCAACACTTCCACTGGCGCAGAGGGTGAACAACAAGAGGAAAGGGCCGATTTCGACTACCACCCGCCTCCAGAGTTGAAGCAGTTACATGACCAGTTCATTGGAGAGCTCTTGAGGGCGGGTGCCAAAGTAGACCTGTCTGAAATGACGGCCGAAGAGTCGACGAGAGAGCTGTTCTTGTTCTTCCGTGAAGTGTACGACACCGTCGTCTGCATGGCGATCTACACAGACAGGTTTGCATCCCCTACGTAGGAATGCGCTTGTAGTATGCTTTGTAGATGCCCGACTCGCTCACACAAACGGTAGGTTCTTTGCTGTCCTCGTTCGCTTGAGAAGCAATGCGATAGGAAAATGCAACGAGGGTAGAAGTGGAGATGACGAGAGAAGGAAGCATTCTAGATTCCTCGCGAGCGTCGGAGGCAACGCGACGGGCGTGCCAGGGCGTAGAACGGAAGAGATTCTCGCCAAGGGCCTGGGTGGAGTCTTGACGGCCTTCTATCGGACGGGACTCAGGCGGAGAGCCGACTGCCACAAGCAGGAGAAGAAGCACTTAAAGGGAGTGCAACGATTCGTCGAGAAAGTCGCAGAACCGTGGGTACAGCCACACCTAGCTAAAACATGTAACACACATATGAGATAGTGAGATAGTGATATTGTGCATCGTTACTGTGTGCATGATCCAGTATTTAGTGTAATAAATACAAACCTTAGTGTATACCTAAGTTAGTGTGTACAACAATTACACTCAGTTTAGGTTATCGATAATGCAACAAGGTTGCCACTGGCGGATCAGGGATTTTCTGACAGGGGGGGGGGGGGGCAAGCTCAATTTTTTTCGGCTTAAATTTCAATTGGAGAGCTACCGTAAACCCTATAATTAGCCCCCCCTCTATAATTAGCCGCCCCCTATAATAATACACCCTCCCAAGACCACTTTTTTTTAATAAGCCCCCCCCCCCTATAATTACGCCCCCTCCTTAAATGGACCATCGTCTATAAGGCACATGTTTCCATGTCTGGGTGTATGTATGGTCGCGTATGTGTATGTTTGTACATGTATGTGCATAAGACTGTGTGGGAGTGTGTTAGAGTGTACCAACGTGTGTGCGCAGCGTCTTTTTCCCTCAAAAATCGCCTCCACGCGCCTTTTTGCCCACACATCTTCCCACTCATCGACACTTCCAGTTTATAAGCACCCCCCTATAATTAGCCCTTTCCCCCCTATAATTATACACCCCCCTAGAGCTCGAACGAAAAAAATTAGCCTTTATTATAGGGGCCAATTATAGGTTTTACGGTATATTTCGCGCGTTTTGGCGCCACAGCCCACTTTTTCGCATGTTTTTCAACACTTAAAACAGGCAGTGGCGCTGCAAAACACACATTTTAAATTTTTGCGGTTCTTTAGGTTGTTTTTAGTAGAACACGTGAGATATTGTTCAAATTTTTGAAATCGCGCCGCAGGCAAAAATTTTAATGTTAACTGCCTCATTCCTCACCATTTCAAGGAATTTAGCATGAGTTGTGCCCAAAACTATGCACAAAAGCGCGCCGCAGGCGAATATTTTGGTTTTCCAACCTACATCTGAGCATCATTTTATTGGGCGAAACAGTCACATTAGGTCAGCTTGCATCCCTCGCCCCCCCCCCCCCTTACGTGCCTTACTTGCATTGCATCTCTACTTTGGATGGGCGAGCTGAACCAAAGTATAGAGTCAAAACCTTAGTCCAAACGCAGTCCATACACTACAGCGTCGCAGGCAAACATTTGCCGGTTATGAGTGTGTAAATCTACGGGAAATAGGCCCGATTCGTCCCTCTTCCCTCTCGTCTGGGCCCCTTCTGCTCCCTTTACCTGCCCCCGCGACGTTCTCTGCCCCCAACGACTGCCCCCTGCCCCTTCTCTGCCCGCAGCGCCTGCCCCCGCTGCCCCCCTTTGCCGACCACGACAGGTAGGGGGAGGCGCGCCCCCCCCCCCCCCCCCCCCCCCTTTGGATCCGCTAGTGAAGGTTGC
Source organism: Paralinhomoeus sp. GSCO2_6 (assembly GCA_030248085.1). Taxonomy (NCBI): domain Eukaryota; kingdom Metazoa; phylum Nematoda; class Chromadorea; order Monhysterida; family Linhomoeidae; genus Paralinhomoeus; species Paralinhomoeus sp. GSCO2_6. Next base: position 37,536 of record JASAMY010000364.1, on the reverse strand, counting down.
ATGCAGCCTTGATGCACTTTGTTGCAACGACCAATCATGCACCCTGGCTGTGTAGCCTCCGGATTCTGTGGGTAGTTGTAACCGCCTAACGCATAGTGCATGAATTTTCAGTTTCCCGATCTGTTGTCTCAAATTATTGCAAGCATGCCAATTGCCAATAGTAGCGTTCGGCTCTTGAGGGAACTTCAATAGGCAGACGAATGTCGTATTGTACATCACCTACACTGCACCACAACCACAACGACAATTGACAACCATTCAGGCTATTCAATGGTGTGGACGCTCTCGTAATGATGACGAACTACGATTTCCCGCCCACTAACGCGCTCATGACCAAGGGGCGCACTTCGGCTCCAAGCCAGTACCTTCCGATCGCTTTGTCCTCGTTTGGGGGTTACCCATCACTGAATGTGCCCATTGGGTTTGGCAGACCCTATGCGGGTGCACCTCAAGGTTTGCCCATCGGAGCCATGCTCGTTGGCAGGAAGAACGACGAGGTTGGCTAACACTAGCTTGAAGTGCCTACCTAACTCGACCGAGACTAATTTGGGCATTCGTGTCCAACAAAAAGAATTGAAAAGAGAAGATAGCAATAGCATGGCTAGCATCGGAAACACGTGGCGGTAGTTGCAAAAAAGAGAACTTTTCGTACATAAACTGTCGATTGTGCGACTGTTTGAATTGACCTTTCTTTTCAAGAGGTGGGCCATGCTGCATAATCTTTCATGCGGGCGTAAAGCCTCGCTAAAATGCGGCGCTCTCCAACCAACAATTCCGTTGGACATTTCCCTGCACTCGAGTAGTCGTGTAAACTTTAGGAAACGTTGCTGAAGATCGCCTACGCCTACGACACCGAGTTCGGCAAGCGAAAGCTGCCACTGATGGCCAGTTCTGCACCGAGCTCCATTAGAAGCTTCATTGTTGCTGTTGGCGGCCTGATCGCAGCCTTGACTGTTCACTTTTGATGCGCACTCTCCAAGCCGCAACTAAACACCCGCAAGCTCCCCAACCTCGGCGATCGATTCTCCCGGCGCTAAAGATGATTCCCTCTCGATCGCCGTTATTTGGCTCCTACAGTACCAGTATCAGAAAGACACCACCAGTGGACGACGTACATTACAGCAATGTCATTGTCTACGTATGTATCAGCTCGTAGTAGACTGAACATTTCCAACAAGCCACTCCAGTTGGTATACAGCACTCTTCGCTTCTATTTGCTGCTCCACAGTACGCTTCAAGTGACTGTTTTTTCATTTCCTCTCCTTCAGCAGCTCGTATGCTACCTATAAAAGAAGACAGACGTCACAGCACTTGGACTTCAAGGTTGACAATCGTCACGGCCTTGACCCGTCTTCGTTCCATTTCATCGTCACCACAAATACGGGTTGCTAACGTCCGAGGCTAGGACGGCGTCACAGCTTCTCTCTTTGTTGCTATTTTTGCGCACAATGTATGCCGACGACGCAAACTCGCTGCATCCGGTTCCCCACTTTAAAAGCTCTCGGCTTTTGCTTACGCTTCATCCGCTTGCCCCGTCCTACTCTCAGTTCATCCGGACAACGCAGAAAAATGCTGTCCTCTAGAACATTTGGCAGCGTCGTAGTGCTGCTGGCTGCTGCGGCGGTCTTGGAGCCAACTGGGGCGCAGTCGAGCGATGGAGTTGTCATCGACACGCCTCTGGGCTCGCTGGGCGGACTCCGGTACAGGTCGAGACTGGGCTGTCGCGCGCTGCTGCTCGAGAGAGTCTACTACGCCGAGTCGCCCGACAGATTCCAAAGGTGACGCGCGTAGAGGCGATTCTTGAACCGAGCCGCTCAGCTGACACCACTGTTGGCTAAGCTGCTGCAAGCGATTGCATTCGAATCGCGATTGAGACGTTGGCAGGCCAGCTGCGAAGCGTCCGTGGCGCGGCGTGCTGGACACGCGCGGCGCCCACGGCGGCTGCAGTCAGAACGACCTGCCCGACTTTGCTAGCGGCCGCATGCGTACTGACAGCGACGCCGAATGTCTCACACTCCACGTCCTCGCCCCCCTTCCCGGCACGCGTTGATGCCTCTGTCCACGTTGAATCAGGGTGTACGCGGCAGCGTACAACCCTAATATGTGAGCACTTCCTCAATGCGGTTTGTTGAATTTTCAGTCGCTTAAGGCTGATTCACAATTAACGGTCTTCCCATCGGTCTCGGTCTCGGTCTCGGTCTCGGTCTTCCCATCGGTCTCGGTCTCGGTCTCGGACTTTTTGACCCATGCCAAATTGACGACGCGTTGCCTCCGGTCTTGCAATGATCTTCGGTTAAATGCGCGCCTGTCAGCGTATTGAAGAGCGTACTGTGGCCTTTGTTTTCGACCTGTTTCATTCTTAATGCGACTTCCGTAGGAAACAAAATAAGCACACGCATTAGACGACGGGAACGCACTACCACCAGACAAACAGACAGACATTGTGCGGCAGACGCAGACCGCCGCCAGCGCTTCTGGCCGCCGCCAGGGGCGCGGACGCCGCTACAGGAGCTGTCGACAGCGCCGCCGTCGACACCGTTGCCGCTGCTGCCGACGCTTTCGCTGACGCTGCCGCTTTTGCCGACGCTTGCAGAAAATGTAGGACAATGCCGTCGTGCCCGTCCACCTTGACGTATGCAATGGCGCGCAGATTTTCCCGCCGCCGTGTCTTTAGAGACGTGCCGCCATGCCGCCGCCGTTTTTTTTTTGGATTTTTGGTATAAGAGCAGTCGTCAATTATCCAAGAAGACGGCGCCGCCTCCACCTGTTGAATACGACGCATCGTAAACTCTTCCTTGTTTTCAATTTCGGCTAATTTCCTAGTCGCTTTACCCTTATGCGAATACCGACAAATTCTTTGAGAGTGACGGCTATAGTAAAGCGTGACTACGGTAGCGCGCGCGTTCAACACGAGTTCAATGAAGACCGATGAAGACCGGAGCAAATGTTCAAAGTTCCCAACATCGTCGGTCTCGGTCTCGGTCTCGGTCTTCGCATCGGTCTTCGCTGTTTGGCATGGGAAGACCGAGACCGAGACCGAGACCGAGACCGAGACCGATGGGAAGACCGTTAATTGTGAATCAGCCTTTATAACTCTTGATTGCCTGAACGGATTGTGGCGAATGATAGCTCAAAAGAACCGCCTTCTAGACCGGAATCGAATGAGCCGTCCCGCGTTTTGGTACTCGAACGCGTTAAGACAAATTGTACAAAAATGTTCCAAAAAAGTGGTGTTTTTTTTCATGTTCTGCACACACTTTTAGGGTCGCCGCTCTGGAACGGTACTGTTGATTGGACGAAACTTGGCGTGAGCACGTAGTATATGATGGCAATTTTGTGCCCCTAGGTAAATTTATCTAGGTGCTTCGGATCTATAGTTATGGCCGATTTGGTCATTTTTCGAAACATAGTCGTTTTATTTTGGCCAAAACCCGACAAGAGTAAAAGTCGAAAAAAAGCCGAGTAAACCCCCAAATGTTTTTTGATTTTCGTGAACAGCTTTACAAAGAATGTCTGGGGCGCTTGCATGATATTTGAAATTCTCACCACATAATGAGATATTGGCAACCAAAATTTCGGCAAATCCGACCAAAAAAAGTTTGTCACCTATAGGCGCTTCAACCGTTCGTGACACCGCTGTGCTGTAATGACAAAAGTTAATCGTCCAGACTTTGAATAGGTTACTTTCGACAAATGGGAGCGCTCCGATGCCCGTGTCTCTGTCAGCCCTCTTCGAAAGGCCATTTTTTAGGTGTTTTGTTCCAAAAGTTTGTTAGCTATAGACGCTTCAACCGTTCGTCGCAGAGCTGTGCTGTAATGATGAAAGTTACTCGTCTGGACCTGGAATAGGTCACTTTCGAGCCGATTTCCATGTTTCGCAGCTCGACCCTCTTGGCGCACCTCCATTTTGGGCAAAATTTGGAACTATGATCGTGCATTATTTTTCATTTCCTGAACGAATTCTGGCGCGTGATAGCTCAAAAGAAGCGCATTCAAAGGGGGAATCGATTAAGTCATAACACGCTTCCATACGCTTGTGCATTACCGAGAAGCTTTGGAGATGGCAGGACCCACTTTACATAACAAGCTTCTTGGTTCGTCGCCCACTCGCGCCTGCATCAATTGGACGGAAACCTGGCAGGCATCTATGCTCCACATCAAAAAATGAAATCGCCGGAGGGACTCTTGCTACATGCCAGCTATGTGTGCCAGTGGGTTTGTATGTGTGTGCGTGCGTGAGTTTTTGATTAATCTTTCGTTTACGAAAAAAACACTGTATTAAGGAAAATTTTGCAGGTGGCTGCAAAGAAAGGAGAATATGTGACGCTCCTTTAGGCCCAGTTTGAAAAAAACGCGGTATTAAAAGTAGCCACTTCATCAGATGATCAACTTCAGTTTGGACAAACCGTGTATAATCGAACCAAGCGCAGCAACCCGTCACATATTCGGCGTTTGTTGTGCGAGCCATCGCACACAGCCACAACACCACCACTATCAATCCACCCTCACAAACTCTTTCATCTCTCTGACGATGCGCATCATTCATTAGGCATCGTATGGATGGACAGGGCACACAGCCAAAGATTCTGCATAAATAATTTCGCTACCCTGCCCATCTAAAATTTTTAATATGTGGCTTGCCCTTACAGTAAGTGATATGCACCATCAATTGACGATCTTGAGTACCAAGTACATTGTATACCCTACATTCAATCTTCGATTCTCGTTCATCTTTGTTCCGCTTCTGTGCCTGTGCCTATGGACGGACGGAACTGCCATCTGTAGACGTCCAGTCAAGGACAATTCCCGCTCTCGTCTCTGAGTCCAAGGAATGAAAGGCCTCGGTCCTCATGCAGCCTGGACTGCCTTTCCAGTGATCCAAGCGAGCACAACAAACGCCGAATATGTGACGTGTAAGGAGCGTCACATATTCTCCTTTTTTTACAGCCACCTGCAAAATTTTCCTTAATTTACATTAGCTACTCTAAATTTAATTTGATAAATTGTCATTTCATGCAGACCCACCATCACACTTTGCCAATTTTAGTATTTGTCGGTGTTTGCGAATCCGAAAAGTAGTGGGTCAACGTATAGAAGCCGGCTGGCTGGCTGGCCTGTCTTGATTGTGTTTTCGACAATTTAAACGTTTTCTGCCACAAAAAAAAGTAGTATCAACGCGCGCTCCGATTCTCCGCACGAGAAGCCGTACCCCCTGGTCGTGTACTACCCTGGAGGCGGCTGGATCGTGGGCGCCGCTGGCGACTACGACACCGACACTCTCTGTGAAACCTTCGTCAACAAGGGGGTGCCGTGCTTTTTTGCATTATGAAGAATTTAAATATTTGAATATACCGTAAAATAACACAGGTGGTTGTGGTGCTGGCCCAACACCGCATGGGAACGTTTGGATTCTTTTCAATGGGGACGAGTGACTTGCCTGGCAACATGGCCGTGTGGGACGCTATCGAGGCTCTGAAATTTTTGAAAGTGCTCGCGCCAAGTTTAGGCGCGGATCCAGCCAACATCATTCTGTCAGGTAAGGTATAGGTACCTTATGCAGTAGAACACGGTTCGCCTTGGTATTTGCCGCTGGGCCTTTAGTGCCTAGTCAGTCCTTGTGTCAGTGCCACTGCCAAATTGTATCAGTAGTGGAAGCAGTCAAAGGCAGCGAGCATGCGGAACTTCGAGCCGATCACACTCTGTACAGTGCCAGCAATCACATTGTAGGCCACGGCGCAGGCTCGTTCATGGCAACTGCGGTGTCTCTGAGTCCCCTGGCGGACGGCCTGTACTCGAAACTTTTGAATATTGGCATGGCCATGGCGCCCAGTCAGATGGAGGCCGCGGAAGCGTACGACCGCAAAATGATGCAAATCGCCATTGCCTCGCGCTGCGCCAACGAGAACCTCTGGAGGGACAAGAGGTTCGGCTGGGCCCAATGCAATGCAACGAATGAGAAATACGTGTGGACGCTGCTTCAGGAGGTTCGCTTCCCAGATCGTCGACTGCATGAGACGCTTGAGCGACGCCGACTTGGTTCTGGCGACAACGCCGGTCGTTCTGCGAGAGGGCGACATGGGTCAGTTCTGGCACCCAGTTGTCGATGGTCCAGCTGGAGTGTGGCCAGTCTCTATCGAGGAGTTGGCCAGAAGGTTCGTTAGGCGGCGGCCCGACTGACCGACAGCTCAGAAAATCGATACGCTCAGTACAGGCGACCGAACGTGCCAGTGCTGACCGGCGCTACAAAGGACGCATACGCGTACTATCTGATTGCGGTTCCACAGCTTGGAAAGCAGCAACTGAAAAGTGACTTCTCTGACATAAACTCTCCTCAGACGGTCACCGACGTTTGCGAGAAAGTGATCCTAGAGACCAGATACGGCAGAGAAACCTCCTCCGCGAGACGCGACTGCGATAGGAGATTCAGAAGGTAACCGTAGGTACCAGAAGCAGCACAGAAGCATTTGAACCCTCACATGAAAACACAGATTCAAAATCACGCCAAAACCGTTGCAGCCTTGCACGTCCTGTCAGTATGGAGCATGGGAACTGGCCCTGGCTGCGTCGAGCGCTGCAGGCGGGCTCGGGCGCCATGATTTGGGAGCCGACGGCCCAGAACGCGCGTTGGTACTTAGACAACGGTAAGGCGCGGATTTGAACTATATCCTTCGACCGACTTACTCAGTTCAGGAAACAACGAAGTTTACATGTACTCGCTAAACTACAGACGACAGCAAGACCACCCCTGGTGGAAGGCGGCTGGCGCGTTTGAGTCCCTGGAACTGGCGTTCGTGCTCAACTGGCCGGCAGGTTTGATGCTGTATTTTGTGGTACTGTAGGTACATAAATTGAAAATCTAGCAAAGAAATGAAAGCTGGAAATTTCCCGTATAAGCTGCTTGATGCAGACCCGATTGCAGACCGCACAATGCTTTCTTTGGTTTCAGATGACCCAGCAAGAAATCCCTGGTGGTTCGACATCCGCAGTGGCCGCGACGCCCAGATGCGCGAGGTCATCTCGGAGACTCTGACCAGCTTTGCCAAGACCGGCAGGCCTACACTGCCGCAGGTTTGTTCCACTTTCTTTGTGCTGTACATCCGTCTTTCGTCAGGAGAGTAGCTGCTTAAAACGCAAAATTGTGGGGAATATGTAAGTTCTAATTTCACACACATTCCCATGCAGTTACAGCTTTGCGTGTCACGCAAAGCAAAGCAGTCACGCTTCGCAAGGAGGCATGTACCACAAATTCTGAGATGGTGCTCCCGGAAACTGAACTTTCAAACACTCTATCCCGGAGCATTATTGCGTTATGCGTAAGGTTATGGTCATGTTCTCCACTCAACAGTCTCTTCGTTTCTCACCCATTCACTAGATGCTGTCCTGCCGCGGTGGCACTCCTGAAGGGAGGGGGCGCTGTAGGCAAGTAATTGGAAGCGGTAGTAAGGTACAATGTACGTGGGACAGAGTTTCCTCACACATGGGACTGGGAGTGCACATCTGTTCACTCCATTCAGCCTTACAATCGCAACACGACTTGGTACCCAATGTTTGGGAACGGCCGCAACGTCATGAGTCTCGACGTTCCACCACGAATGGAGATCGACACGTTCTACGAAGACGACGTTGCCTTTTGGCGGGAGATGAGCGAGAGGGCCAGCAATAGCCGGGTAGCAGGCTAGGGATGCTCTACTTGGTAGGAGGAGCAGTTCGTGTCTCACTCTCAATGTAGTGGCCCACTGTCTGCACTAACTGAAAGTATCACCGTGTTTCTGGAATTGCTTTTCCTGTTTCTCCCAGAAGTTCCCGCACGATTTACAGCGACAGAGTGGTGCGAATGCTCTTTTCCCGAACGTTGCCCTCAGAAGGGTTGAATTTCTTGGTTTTGAACAAAAATCGATAATGACCGATGTTAGGAGTAGGACGTTTCCGTTAACAACGACTGTGCAACGAATGCCCTCGCGCAGCAGATGGTCAAAGCCTAAAGCGGAGCCTAATCCTAAGTCTGAGCCTAAGCCTAAGGCCTAAGCCAAAGCCTAAGCCTAGGTAAGTCAAGTCTAAGCTAAATTTCCCAACATACACTGTACCGTGACCCCGTAAAGTGCGTAGTTCGCGTTGGAGGCGTCGACGCCAACGTCGGCAACATGCCCAGCACCATTGGGTACCGGAGGACGACAAATCGCGCTTCCACATGGCAGACACCACGCGTCTCGTCTCGAACCTGTCGTTGGTTCCGTGCGTCGTCTGTATGTCAACGCTTAAAAAATTGAATGGCACCACACGCCAACCACTTGAAGTGGTCCACCAACTTGTGCGCTGACGGAGGTTGCCCGCAGCGGTTGAGTGAGTGACAGCGAGTGAGTCAAGCTACAGTATTTGGCGCACGCCGTCTCGCTCAAGTCATCTCGCGGCGCGTACTCTCTGCTTTATGCTCTCAGCCAAAGCCTAAGCCTAGGCTTAGTTATGCGTAAGCTTAGGGTTAGGCTTTCGCCTAGGCTTAGGATTTCGCTTAGGCTTATGCTTATTCTTTCTCTTAGGCTTAGGCAGGGGGAGAAGGAGGAAAGAAGGACGAGCACAGGGCAAAGTGGGCAGATTTGTAAGTTTTCCTTGGATTAAGGCATTCAAAAGCGTAAAAATTTCGCCTGCGGCGCTGTGGTTCTATTACAACTCAATATTCGGTGCTGAAAATGGTGCAAAAAAAAACAAATGCCTATGCCAGGGTCAAAATTTGACTTCTCGGAGAAACCGCGATGAAACAATTTGATATTCTCCCCCCTCTGTCAGAAAATCCTGGATGGTGCTGAAAATGGTGCAAAAAAAACAAATGCCTATGCCAGGGTCAAAATTTGACTTCTCGGAGAAACCGCGATGAAACAATTTGATATTCTCCCCCCTCTGTCAGAAAATCCTGGATCCGCCAGTGGGCTTAGGTTTTCGCTGAGGTTAGGCTTACCTAGCTTTTGGCTGTGGGGGTGTTGGGGGTGTTGGGGGTGCATTTTATATAAAGCCCAAACATCCCCCGACGCCAACGCGTGTTTTTCAAAACGCTCTGAATTTTTGTCTCTGACCGTCCGTTGGCACATCTTCCTGGAAATGACTCGATACGCTCGTCGGAGTGTCAACAACGACACACAGAAGAGCAAGGAGAAGAAGATGAAGAGAGCGTCGCTCAATCTTCCTAGGAAGCCTGCCAATGACAATGACGCTGCCGTCTTCAGCAATGCTGCTGCTGCAGCTGTGGGACAGCCGACCACACCGGCTGGCGTCCGGACGCCGAATGAGAAGGCTACCAGTGGTGCCAGCACCGGACGATCCAAGAAGAAGAAGGCGAACGCCGCAAAGAAGCGCGCCGCGTCTCTGTCGACGGAAGACGTCGTCAAATCGGTCAAGAAGAAGAAGTCGTCAACACCGACCGCCAACTCGGCGAGAACGACTCCCAGCGCACTCGGCAAGAAGCCTCACAGCGGCGGAGGGGTCGAAAGTTCCGTGAAGAAAGCTCTGAAGCGCAAGGCGGTCGAGGAAGCGGTCGCGGTCGACGACGAGCGTCCGTCTTCTCCCGAGTCGGGCGTCGGCAGCGGCGCCAGCGACGCCGTCTCCCCGCCAGTGCCACCGCCTTCGTCAGGGGCGGGGCAAGAAGGGGAGGCGGCGCCGACTCGCGGCCGGCAGCGGCAGTCGGCTGCCGAGTACGCGGCTAGTTTGGAGTCGAACGTGGCGCAGCAGGTGCGCGTCGCCAAGCGCGGCGAGCGGCGTCCGCGGCCGACGGTGGCGGAGCTGGAGCCGCTGTGGGAGCTGCGTTCGTACAAGGAGGCGCAGACGTGGCTGCGCGAGCTCAAGACGCAGGGCAAGCTCTCCTCCAACGACTTCACGAACCTCATCAGGAAGTGGAGTCGCAAGGAGCGAAGGCGACTCAACCGCCAGGTCACCAGGGCCAAGGAGCTGGTCAGTTGCTTGCAGCTGCAGCAAACATCAAGCCGCCCCACCCCCCCCCCCCCCTCGCCCTTCCCCCCCCCCCCGTCGTCCACCTCGGATAGGCTGAACAATTTGAAGGGTAGTTACTGGAAAGTGCAGGATGCCAAATCTTCCATCCTTGTGTCTTCATTCGAGGTTGAATGACTTTAAAGAGGGAGGACTTCACTTTCCTTCTCATTTTTGTTTAGCAATTTGGCTGGTGACAGGGGAGTTTAGTTCGGTGATGTCGTTGCGTAATTACAAGTGGTAAGGCGTTTGACAATCGCCATGGACGGTTGAGGTGTGCTTCCACTGTCGAGAGGCTGGCCATAAATTGGCCCAGTGTCCCAGCAAGGGTCAGGAGGGCGCAGCCGCCGCTTCTGCCGACACAATCTGCTACAAGTGCGGTGCCTCAGACCATACGGTCACCAGCTGCACAGCCAAGGTCAAGGGTGCGGTGACTTTTTTGTTTGTTTGGTGCTTGTCTTGCGTTTTTGAGCGTTTCTTGTGAATGACGTCATTGCAGGCTTTCCGTTCGTGGTGTGCTTCATTTGCGGGACGAGTGGCCACCTGTCAAAAGACTGCAAGAAGAACACTCGAGGCATCTATCCAGATGGTACCGCTTTTGTAACTTGGTACCAGCACATTGCTAGTTATAAGATGCAATATTTGTTTGTCCATAGGTGGCTCGTGCAACCTGTGCGGTGAGAATGACCACCTGAAGAAAGACTGCCCAAAACTGACTGGGACAAAGGGCAAACAGAAGAGTAGGTTCACGATGCATGTGTTGCAGCACTTAGTCTGCTCTGCAAAGTTATTTGCTCGCGCCAACGACTCAGCTGTGTGCAACTCGGATTTATTTGCATTTCAACACGCTCTAATTGCAATACATTCCGCACAGTGCGCGCGCGCGCGCACACATACATTTGGAACTCGTTTTCCTATGCATGGTCAATTGCTGTATAGGGGCCCCGCTGGACGTAGTGCTGAAGCAAGAGGCGTCGGCTTTTGGCAGCGCTGACGCTGACGACACCCTCTTCGTGGCCGCCACCGCTGACGACGCCGACGAAGCACCACCAAAAAAGAAGAAGGCTCTCAAGAAGAAAGCAAAGGTCGTCAGAATGTAATCCAGAGAATGGGGTTACGCGGGCTTCTGTCTGCCGAGAGAACTCGATGTTGTTCCACTGCATCTCTTTGACGTTGAGAACTGTTTTGGAGAATAGATTTTGTTACAGCTGGCTTTGTGAACCGGCGCTCAGAGCTTGGTTATCGCGAAGAGGTGGTTTGCAGCAACGCTGAAGTAGGGGGGCTGACAGATGGAGGAAGTCGAGGACTTCCACGAGTCGCCGCGGCCGCCGCCCGTGGAGCCGCCAGCCAGTCTGGCCGACTTGCCTCCCGAAGTGCTGTTGGCGATCGCGTCCAAGTTGGACGCGCTCGTCGTCTGGCGCTGTCTGCGTCGCGTCTGCCGCCGCTTCGACGAACTCCTCAAGTCCTCGTCGAGCTGGCGGTCGCGCGCCCTCGAACGCTTCGGCGCGCAGCGCGCCTCCTTTCACCCCAAAGTCGGTGCGTCACGCTCTAGACGGACTGGCGCGCATTCACAGTCCTTCCTCCTCCAAACGCGCAGAGTCGCACGAGGGCTTCACGTGGCTGCGCGCCGCGGTGTCGCTGGAGGGGGAGGAGCGGCGCTGGCTGTCGAGTCGACGCCGCGCCGAGTCGGCAGTGCCGGTGCGGCTGTCGGCTGCCGACGCGCTCCTGACGGGCGGCCACTACGCGAGCGTCGACGCCGTCCACGTGGCCAAGCTGGGCGCGAAGCGAGGCCGACTCGTCTACTCGGGCTCGCGCGACATGAACCTCTGCGTTTGGGACCTCGACAGAGTCGCCAATCTACAGGAAGCGGTCCTCATTAGGAGATGACCTCAGGCGTCTCCATAGCAATTAGCTAGGCGTTGACTTTAGAGAGCGGGCGAAGGCAGGGCGGACGCGAGCAACGCGCTCGTCTACCAAGCGAGGCAAGCGCACAAAGTGCGTGTCCGCCCCTCTGTTCCGGTGTCGGCGGTGTTTTGGAGTGAGGAGGAGGGCAGGGCTCGTTCCAGGGCTGGGTCTGGTCTATTGATTCCGTCGCCGAGGACCGACTCTTCTCGTCGGGCTGGGACAATTTTGTCAACTGCTGGAATGTGGCTGGCGGCCAGCTGGAAGTTGGTCGGCAGCGGCGGCGACTGTTTCACTGGGCGCTATCATTGGATCTAGGTGGAAAGTCGGAAGCGTTTGTCGGCCGCCGTTCTCTGCGTGCAGGCGGCCGAGTCGCACGTGGTCGCGTCCACCTTCGATCAGCGCATCGTCGCCTGGGACCCTCGGGCGGGCGCCGACAACGAGATTGCCAACCTGAAGGTGCAACTCGTGCCTGTATGCCCGCCGACTCGTTCGAAAATACATCGACGACTTTCAGTGCCATCGTCGCGCCGTCGTCTGTCTGACGGCCGAGCCGCGCTCCGACTATCTGTACAGTTCGTCAGACGACAAGACGATCTGCAAGATCGACAGGCGTACCTGGAGCGTCGTCACATCGAGGTCTGTCGCCGCGCTTTTTTTTTGTCTCGATGATCACCGACGTCGTCGTCGTCAGGACGCTGCCGAAGACGGCGCTGTGCGCGAAGGTGCGCGACGGCCGTTTGGTGGCCGGCTTCAACGGCGGCTACATCCACTGCATCGATCCCCAAGCAGACGGATTGCCCTCTTTCTCGGTCTGTGTTCCGTCTTGGGTCGCTTGTGAGCGCGCTAACGTGCGCGCGCGTGCAGCAATTCCGCCTGTTGGAGTCGATGGCGAAGGTGCGCTCGGTGGAGCACCGCCTGGGCGCGATCGTCTGCGCCTGCGCCGACCGCTACGTGCGCGTCTTCAGCGGCGGCGCCAAGCCGCGCGCCCTCTGCGTCGCCGGACCCCTGCCCGGCGAGCCCTCCAAGGCCAGTTGTCAACCCCGCCCCCCCCCAGTTGTACTGGTTGGCCCAACACTCTTCTGCGTGTAGACGGGAAGCTAATGTTGACGAGTGCCCCGCCCCCACTGTGGATTTTGTAATCGATTCCAAACCTGGAATGCACCGAGTCCGGCAGACATTTCCGTTGGCGTGTTCCCGCGCTTGCTCGCACATCATGTACGTGACTGGGACCTCTGGGGTCTGTCGAGTAGAATGTGTCGAAATGTGCCGGTGTCGCGACGCGCGTCGGCGTGCGTGACGAGGATGGATGCGCTGCGTCGACGGGCCAGGTGGGAGGCTAGGCTCACGCGCTTGCAGATGGATTACTGCCAGGGGAATCTGGTCTGCGGTCTCGGCAGTGACGCCGTCGCCGTGTGGGCGTCGACTCCCGAAGTCGACTTTGCCGACTTCGATTAGCCGCCGCTGGAGCACTCAGTCGACGCCTCCTACGCCTGCTGCTACCGCTGTCGATACTCAGTGGGTGGACCGACCAATCGGCAGCTGTGATCCCCCTCTGGTTACTCTAGACGTTGCTTCTAAATGTTTGTTCCGTTCGTCGTTCCTGTGCCGAGGTCGGTGGTCGTGTAATGGTTTTCGTTCCTGAACACTGACGAAGACGAATGAAACGCAAGCGTTATGGCCTAGTCCTCGTGCTAATGTAGTACACTCTTCGGGTGCGCTCATTAGGCGACGAAAGCCGAGTACTGACACCGGGTGAGGTGCGGCCCTCTGGGATGTCTTTATTGTTATTAACTGACGAAATGTGACTCCGTGGTGTTTGGCGGCTGTCGACGGAAGGTTCTGTCTAGAATGGCCGCTAGCTAAGTCGCTCTGGCCGGAAAGGCGAGGCGACCTCGAAATGTAATGTTTGAAATGGGAGTCCGCTGCGTGGTGGGCGGCGGAAGATGGCGGAGGCTCGGCGCGAGGGCTCGAACTCGAACCAATAAACACGACGCCGCAGACCGTCGCATTCAGCTTATTGCCTGAATTCCAGTGCCCTCGACCTGGGGCGGCCGGGGTCTCACTCAGCCCACCGTGACTAACTAGTGACGTAGCTCCACTATGCGCTCCTGCCTCTCTGCCAGCGATAATTGGGATCGACCGCGCGGCGACTGCACCGGACGCGCGCTGCATTCTAGGAGGATCAGGAGCGTCCCTACTTTTCTGTCACGTATTCCGGAAGTCTGCAATTTCATTCATTCGCGTCTTGCTAGAATGAGCTATGCACAAGCGCATCGTCTGTCGTCCCCAAAGTCCTTAGAAGACAGAGAGAGAGAGAGTACAAAGATATTTTGCTAAACAAGTGGAGGGCGCCGCACTCTCGCCTAGACGGGCGGCGATGCTGTACGCTTGGGCGGTGTACGCGCAGCTGGGCGTCGTGCTCTGCACCATGCCCCTCTACCTGCTGCTGCTCTGGACGCTGCTGAGGCGTCGTCGGCAGCGCGAGCTGGGCACCGCCTTCTTCCGCCTCTTCTGCCAGCTGGGCGTCGTCGACGTCGCCAGTCTCGCCGTCAGCTACTTGGGCGCGCGCAGATTCGCGCCGCTCACGCCGCTCTACCGACTGGGGGACTGGAAGCTGGCCAAGCTCTTCCTCATCGCCACCTGGTACTGCAAGTTCGCGCAGACCATGGGCATCTGGCTGATCGCCTTCAACCGCTTCACGGCCGTCTGGATGCCGATCCGATCCAAAGATGTGAGGAGACGCAGTCGCTGCACTCAACTTTGGCTACGTTGCGGCTAATAACACTTTCAGTGGTGGGAGGAGCGAATGGCGATTGTCGCGTGCTTCATGATTCAGTTCGGCACCTCGCTTGGATTTGTCGCACCCATGTTCTTCTCTGGCGGCTACGCGTATGTGTCGTACGCAAACGGCACCGAAATGCTGCCCGTGATTACGGATAGCGAGCTCAAGGCGTATCTCTGGAAGACCGGTCTGATCGGCGAACTGTTCTTCGTTGTCGTCGTCGGCATGCTCTACACACTCATTTTCTGCAGGGTGAGCGCCATCTGCAAGTAGGAAATGCAATATCGTCGGCTCTCGAAAATGCGGTGTACATTGTACTGGGCACAATTCTCCTTAATTGTTTGTACATAACGTGTAGCAGTCAATTGCGCTAAGCGTTCGGCGTTCAGTTGCGCTGCAGGGCGGGAAAGGAGTTGTGCGGGAGCGGCAGGCGAAGCCGCTCGCGTCGGCAGGGAGAGTTCCGGCTGGCGCTGTCGGGTCTGCTGATCACGCTGCTCGAGTTCAACTGGGTCGTCTTCATCGCCGTCTTCGGCGTCTTCTTGAACGGCCTGCTGCCCATCGAGCTGTTCTACTTCTGCCTCAACGTCGCCACCGACCTCTACAGCGCCGCCAACCCCTACATCCTGCTGGCGCTGTCGCGGTCCGTCCGCCGCGCCTGCGAGAACCAGCTGCGCGCCTGTCTGGGCCTGCCCTCGCGCGAGCTGTCGCGCTCCATCGGCGGCAGGGGCGCGAGCCGCGTGCGCGACCGCGGCGCCGCCGAGCGCGCGGTCGTCGGCGCCGGACACGTGTTCGCGCTCTCGCCCTCGCCCAGGCTGGACGAACTCTCCGAGTCCATATCGGCCGTGCCTGCTCAGGTCCATCTCACTGTCTGAGATCTGTCGTATGGAGGCCTTCTCGAGTGCCATGTTGTAAAGTGGACCGCACGCCGTGATCATCGCATTTCGGTCGTTGTGCGAAACAGAGAAACGCAGCATGACACGACTTGTGCATTTCAAAAGATGGTGTCGGTGCTGTTCGGAACGCACTGGTAATGCTGCTGTGTCAATCCGATTCTAACAACACTCCTCAAATGTAATTGCCACCTAGTACTTCGTACCTAGCACTTCCCCATACTCAATGCCTAGTTGGAACACTTGGAACATACTATACGTGGAACACTGTTTGAATTAGGTCCTGCGGGTTGGAATAGCCTTGGTGACGGAAACGCAGAAAGCTTTCCGCAGTGTAAGCAAGGTTCTCGATGAGTGAGGCTCAAACTTGAGACGCCCACGTTCGTGCGCGCGCGCACGAACGTTCGACGCTTGTTCATGCCTCGTCCGTTCCCCGTAAGCCGCTCGACAAACTCTTGATGCGTGACGCGCCCGTTCAAATCCGTCCGCTCATTGTCTTGGCCGAACAAACAACGGGCCTCGAAAAGCTCTGTTTGCACGACTGCGTCAAAGCCCGACATCGGCGGGCCGTCAGAGGTGGGCGAAAGTGGCGCCCACTTTTGAAATCAAGCTTTTCCGCTGCTTAAAACTATTCGAGAACTTGAGAGACGTCAGCTTTTGAGGAAAGTCTAGTGAAAATACGGGGTTCAAAATGAAGTCGGTTGCGGCAGTGGTGTTGCTTGCCTGCTGGACGAGCCTGAGCGCCGGCCAGCAGTACAACTGCGGCAACAACGTGCTGTCGAGCTACCAATGCCGAAGCAACGCCGAATGCACCAGGACCGAGGAATGCGTCATCGCGAGCGGCTACTGCTGTCCCAGGGGTTTGAGACTTGAATGCGTCCTTGAGTTGAGTTGTACGATGTACGGCTCGTCAAACTTTAGACAGCAGAAACAACCGGAACAACAACAACAACAATAATAATCAGATTTGCTACAGCGAGCGCTGCAGCCGAAATCAGGACTGCTATCGTCGGGGATTGGGCGCTGGCGTCTGCTACGGCCAGAACCAATGCTGCTACAGTATGCTTTTGCTTTGCATGCTGCTTCGCAAACTTTTTTTAATTCAGCTGATAACAACAACCCCGGCCAGTCACGCTGCTCCAACCAACAGTGCTACAACGACAACCAGTGTGCTTTCGGACAACGCTGCGAAGGCAACAGATGCTGCGACGGTACGACGCATGCATCAGCAAGCTGTTTTGCTTTTTCTTTAATCGTGCAATTGTAGAGATCCGAAATAACGAGCTGAGCTGCACAAGGGACACGTGCTACACCAGCCGCGACTGTCCCTACAGGGACCAAGAATGCAGCGGCGGCCGCTGCTGCGAACGTAACTGCTTTGCCGTCTTTGAGAAACCTAGCCGGAAGTTACAGGGGTCGACTGTCTAGGGGGACGCGGTAACAACCAGAACAACCCTGCACCGGCCCGCCGCTGCTCTAATCAGCAGTGCTACAACGACAACGAATGCCGTCCAGCGTTCGATGGTGCTAGACAAGTGTGCTACCAGCGTCGTTGCTGCGACCGTAGGCTGGCTGGATGGCACCTCACGCTGTGTAGCAATCTTGCTTGCATTACAGCGGAGCAGCCTCAGACGCCAACGCGACCGTATTGCACGAACCAGCGCTGCTTCTCGAACGCGCAGTGCACCGACCGCAACGCGCCCGACTGCGACGAGAGCGGCTATTGCTGCGAAGGTTCAGCCGCTGAACTTCAGCGCCAGGAAGACTCGTGCGGCAGCATTGAGCACGCATAAAGCGTTCAGATGTACGCAACAGTAACACTCGCGAACCCATTGGATACGGCTGCTCGAGTCAGCAGTACTGCCTGACCGACAACGACTGCCAGGGCAACCGCAGAGATCCACTGGCCAGAGTCTGCGTGCGCAACGTCTGCTGCCAGGGTAAAGAACGAGACGCATTCAAGCAGCACACTCGATTAATGCGTGCCAACCCTAGGTGCACTGCGACCGAATGACAATGACAACGGTGGCGGTCGAACAACAGGATACTGCACCAGAGACAGATGCAGGAGCCTCAACGACTGCCCAAACACCGATCCCAGAAACCTGATCGCCTCGTGCGCGGGAGGACAATGCTGCTACGGTATCTGGCACTCAAAACTGTTTGTTGCTAAGCATTAGTTTCCTGGGGCGTGTTTAGCGCCTCGAGAGTCGCGACCGCAGCAGGCACAGTGCACCAACCAGCGCTGCACCACCAGCCGCCTGTGTCCATATCACGCGCCTCGTTGCAGCGGCGGCTATTGCTGCGAAGGTTCTGGATTGCAACTAGCTAGGACAAGTAGTCGACGATCGAATCTCCACTTTTCAGATACCGTTCAGCCGCAACCGTCCGCGTGTCGCTCTCGCAACTGCTTCCGTGACCGAGACTGCAGCCAGAACCAGCGCTGCATCGGCGGCTGCTGCCAATGTAACTCCACCAGAATACAAACATGCCAAAATGACTGCTCATCTTTGCTCTGCAGTCTCTAACGACAACAACAACAACAACAATCTCTGCTCGGTGGTGAAGAGGGGCTACTGCCCGTCGGTGAACGGCGTCGACAGGAACTCTGTCGACCGGTGCAGCTGCGACGACGAGTGCCGCTTCGACGAGAAGTGCTGTCTCACGCGCCAGGGACGCTCCTGCGTTCGGCCCTGTGAGTCTGCTGACTCGCCTTTGGCGCCGCAGCAACTCCGTTCGCGCGTGCAGCCGGCTCGAACCAGCAGAGCGGTCGGCCCAAGGCGGGCATCTGTCCGGCGCGACTGTCGCAGATCGACCTGAACAGCGCCTGCCGCGAGGACCGCGACTGCAGGGGCGCCTACAAGTGCTGCAACACCGTGCTGGGCATGCGCTGCGCGCAGCCAGACCTCCGCTACGTGAGTCCCGCGGCGACTCGCTTGCTATGGAAGCGGACAAGTAGACAGAGCTGGGCATCGCAGGGCCAACGCGTGTCGGCCGTGCCTGACGCTCCCGTGGTGCAGGCTAGAGCGGGCAACGACGCCGACCTGGCCGATGACAAGGACAAGTCCAAGGAAGCGAGCCAAGAAGCCAAGCGTCCGCAACAGCAGCCGCAGCCCAACTGATCAACTAATATGCGAATACGATGTCGTTCGTCGTTGCGACGGCCCACTAGTCGCTGCATGTTTTGCATTCCGCGCAACTGTGACGGTTCGAAAATGCTTTGACGTGTATATCGGTCCGACACGCATCAAAAGTGATACCCTTTCCCTACCGGAGCCCGACTAAAAATCAATTAAAGACGGGAATAACGGAAATAGGAGACCACAGTAGGTGCCACCCCAACAACAATGCTGGGTCCAACGCAAGTGGCGGACGTCATAAAGCATAACGGGCAGCTCTGATAGAGCCTGGAAGGACGCGCCACACTAGACTTCCCACCAAGGACCGCACAATAAGTTCCTATATGGGGGGGGGGGTGACCGGATAGGTGCGGGAGCAGCAGTCATGGCTAGTGTTCAGTACATGCTGGGATACTTCCAGTCGTGCATGGGCACGCTCGTCTCCTTGACCGTCTGCGGCGAGGCGAAGCGCAGCACGTAGTGGGGACTGCCCGCCTTGTCGTTGGTGCCTGCGAGAGAAGGGGAATCCTACTCGTTCTCGCCTGTCGAAGTAAAATAGGACAAAGACGAAGAACGCACCGGAATGCCTGGCGCCGCCGAACGGCTGCTGTCCCACGACGCTGCCGGTGCTCTTGTCGTTGATGTACAGGTTGCCGACCGCGTCCTTTAGCGTCTCCTTCGCCTGCGCCACGAACGCCCTACAAACGTCGACGGCACATACCCTCTGTTACTGATGTGTGGGGGGGGGGGCCATACAGAAGGGCCTAGAGACCCTACGAAAAGCAGTCTCTTTCCCTCCCAAGTAAGGAGGGCGCGAGCGAGCGAGCGGACTCACAGGTCCTTGGAGAAGACGGCGCCGGTGAGTCCGAAGGGCGTGTCGTCCTTGACGCCCGCCAACACGGCGTCCACGTCGGCGTCGGCGAACACGCGCACCGTCAGCACCGGACCGAAGATCTCCTGCAACAGCAAGGGATTCACTTACAATCCTTCACGGGCCCGCCACCAGACGAGACAACCCCTCGCTCGGCCCAAGTTCTACCGCTGGGCACTTGTACGAGCGGGGCGCGCTCGCTTCCTATCTACGAGGCCATCTCTGGCGCGCGAAACACAGCGTTTGCATTCCGCCGGTGGGGAGCGGGCGCAGGGGAGCGCCAGTCAAATCACAGATCGCGCGCGCGTTCGCAGGAGGACACGGGGGCGGGGGGGGGGGCTGCAGAGGCAGCGTACCTCGGTGAAGAGCACGTCCTTGGGGTCGTCCACCTCGAAGATGGTCGGCTCCACGTAGTAGCCGACCGCGTCGTCGCACTTGCCGCCGGCGACGAGGCGGACTCCGGGGCGCTTCTGGCCCTCCTCGATGTACGTCTTGATGCGCGTGTACGCCTTGCGGTCGATGCAGGCCGTCATGAAGGAAGACGGCTCGCGCGGCTGGAAACGGCGCCGGGTAACACGCACGCACGCACGCACAGCAGAGTATCACAACAAGGGACGCACGTCGCCCATCTTGATCTCGTCCCTGATGGCCAGGATCTTTGCCTTGAGCGTCGACCACACGCTCTGCGGCACGTAGAGGCGAGCGCAAGCCGAGCACTTCTGGCCTGCAGCCGAGGCAAGCCGTCAAATTCCGATTCCGCCGAGACGACTGAACAACGCACAGTGACCCACCTTGATACTCGAAGGCGGAGCGGATGGTGCAGGCGGCCGCCGTGTCGAGATCGGCCGACGGATGGACGAAGTGAAAGTTCTTGCCCCCGCACTCTGAAGAGCCACTGCGTTGAATATCGAATAATAACAGCAGGACAACAAAGGGCAGCTCGCCTCCGATGAGCCTGGGGTAGTTCTCGTACTGGTCTAGGTTCTCGGCGACCTTCTTCCAGAGGTAGTTGAAGGTGGGCACACTGCCCGTGAAGTTGATGGCGGCCAGCTCCTTGTACTGGATCAGGATCTTGCCGAACAGCGCCCCAGAGCACGGCACGAAGTTCACCACGCCCGCCGGCAGGCCTCAAACGCGGGCCAACGCATCGACCGCTCCCAAAGAGGGCAAAAGAAGCAGCGGCCCGCACCGGCCTCCTCCATGATCTTGTAGAAGAGATAGTTGCTGAGGATGGCCGTGCTCGAGGGCTTGTACAGCACCACGTTGCCCTGAGAAGAGACACGGCTGGGTCACGTGACACCGACGAGCAATCGAGCATGGGCATCACAGCGCCAGCGCACCATGAGGGAGGGACACGAAGCGAGGTTCGCACCGATGGCGGTGAAGTTGAACGGCGAGACCGCCGCCACGAAGCCCTGCCAGCGGCCAGCACCCACTTAGACAGACAGAGAATGGTGCGCAGCAGCTTGCACCACACACCTCAAGTCCGCGGTAGCGCAGCCGGTTGGTGCTGATGTCGGTGGAGATGGGCGTGTACTGCTCGAGCTGGAGGGCGAAGTAGGAGTTGAAGCGTAGAAAGTCGATGGTCTCGCAGGCGGCGTCGATCTCGGCCTGCACCACCGTCTTGCCCTGACCGAGCATGCAGACGGCGTTCATGTCCATGCGGTACTTGTTCGCCAGCAGGTCCGCCGCGCGCAGCATCACCGCCGCACGCTCCCTGACAAGCCGACGTCAACGCGCGTTCCAGCACGCACGCACACACGCGCGCGACTGCCAAGGCAGGGACGCACTTGAGCGGACGCCGCTCCCAGACGGTGCGCGCCTCGAGGCAGCTGGCGACGGCCTTCTTCATCAGCTCCTGCAAGCTGCGAGACGCGTGACGCACAAAGTCACACGTTCAGACAATTTTTCTCACCTCGTCGCACTCGTAGAACTTGGCCAGCACCTTCTCCCGCGCGAACGGCTGCAAGCGAGCGGGCGCGACATCAGGCTGCAGTGAATCAGGGTGGGGTGGCGGGGCGGCCGTACCATACCATCTCCCTGACGACTTCTCTGCCAGTGAAGAACTCCTCGCCGCCCACGATGCAAGGGATCCGCGTGACGGTGGCCGCGTACTTGGCCAGGGCCGCGTCCAGCGCCGTCCGCTCCGCGCTGCCGGCGCGGTACTCGAGCACCGGCTCGTTCTGCGGTTTCGCCATGAAACCCTCGGGCGTTATCGGGCTGAATTTCGCAATTGTAAAATTCTATTTGAAACACACGAACATGGGAAATGCCCACCTGAACTTGGCCATGACTGGAATGGTGGTGGAGAGGGGTCTGAGAGGGGCTCCGCTGAAAACGAGGCGATGCGGGTTAAGGACGCGGGTTAAAGTCGACAACATATTGCCCCATCGAACGCGCAAACGTAACGTTAAAAGTTAATTCTGACACAAGTCTAAAATGCAATTGCAAAATCGGATCTCTCACACACAATTGAACGGGCGCGTAGAAGAAAATCGGTCAAATACTAGAGTAAATCGGAAACAGAGTCAGGAAAATGAGGCGCGATGAAGCGTGCCGAATTGCTACACGAAGGCTGTAAGTCGTGCAGCTGTAAAATACGAATATAAGTGATACAACTCAGCGCAAAATATTTAAATTTCGCCTTTTGGTCTGCCGCAGGCGCTCAGCAAGTGTCCTACCTTACTGCCGTCAACCAGGCGGAGAGAAGCAGCTGTATAGCAGTCTATGGGGTCACGTGTTCAAGTGTTAGCCGATAAGACAACAGCAGAGAGTCGGACTGATGGACTCGCGTTATAGGGTGGATGCGAAGCACCTCCTCTGGTTCTTATCTTGTTTGCGCCGTCTGGCGGCCCTTTCCTCGCGTTCTGTCTGGAAATAGAAGCTGCTGCAACGTACATGCATGCCACTACATGCAACCCCAAACACATAGGTGCTCAAGCTGCAACCAGCAACGCCATTTGCCATAGAACATTAAAATTTCCAAAAAAAAAAAACAAGGTTGCGGCTGCCCATCTTTATTTTGTGAGCAGCCAACGCATTCTTGTACGGGGTTCGACACCGTTCTGTCGCACATTTTTGTCAGGGCATAACGCGGCTCTGGTTCAACTGATTAAAATGAAATTTTGAACACTTATAGAAAACGCTTAAACTTAGATATCCTCACAGTTTCATACAAGTCGAACAAGGATTCATCTTTCAAAAAGACCGCCATCTTAATGGATGCATTGTTACAATGCGCTGTCACTGATCGACAGATTCCGGAGCTCAACGTCAACGTTTCAACTATACCTACTCAGCATTGTGTCTACAAACTTTTGTCTAGCATGAGTCTGCATGAGTGCGACCCGCGCTCGTTCGGTGTTCTTATCGTTTGTTCTCCTCTTGCGTGTCCTCCCGTCGGATAGGCAATGGACCCGCTCATTTCTTATTGAGACAAAAACTCGTTAGCCGGAACCACTCCGGAGCCTGTCGTGGCGCTTATAAAGGGCGCGATCGCGCGCCGCTAATTATTGATTGGTCGTCGACTGGCAAGCGGCCGCACCGCTTGGGCCCTAGGCTCTGCACGCCCCTTCTCAACAAGGACGAATGGATCGACAGACGGACGAACGCACGGACGGATTGACCGAGTGACGCGAACCGCCTCTGTGCCGCCGCCGGTTTGTGCGCAGCTCGCCGACTCGCTCGGCGGCGCTGCTCGATAGGCTAGCGACGACGGCTTCGGCTTGGCGGGAGGGAGGGTAAGGGCGGCCCGAGAGAGGTGCGATGTCGTCGACGGCTTGGTGGGAGCGCGAGAGCGCGCTGTGGCGCCGTCTGCTGCGCGTCCAGCACGTCACCGACTCCTGCAAGCTCGTCCTGCTCCTCTTCAAGGCCGCCGTCACGATGCTCGTGCTCCACTACCTCCTAGACGACGACCACCCAGGCGACGCCGGTGAGCGCCGGTTTGGAGGGAGCCATAGAGCGTGTACGTGTGCAGTGCGTACGTACAACGTGTACAGAGAGAGAAGTGTGTAGGTACGTACGTCTCAATGTCGGCCGAAGGCTTCCAAGCCCGGCCATTTATGTATGCTTCGAGGTGCCAAAGCTTTGACGCATTACTACCCAGCAAATTTTTACGCGGTGTGCACGAGTTCAGCGTTACACTACACATCCATGTGCGACACATATGAGCACTTTGCAGTGCGTGCCCAGTGTAACAATTGGGACTAGACAGCTTCAGCTGGGAAATCACAGCTCCATTACATGACGCAATGCCAGTGTGGCAATCGAGTAGAGGTGTGTTGTAGTCGCTGATCGGTGATCCCATGGCAGATCACTATCCGATGTCCATGGTGGAGATGGGGGACGCGGCCGAGATGGAGTCAGCCGACGACGGCGAGGTCGAGTTGTCGTGGGAGGTCGACGGGGAGGAGCTGTCGGAGGAGGAGTTGTCGCCATCCTCCACGGACGGATCGTCGCCGACGACGCTGGCCGCGGTGCCGGTGAGGAGGTCTCGACAAGTGGGCGCCACGCGACGGCGACGACTGACGTCGAGCGCGGTCGAGGCGGACGTCAGCGCCGTCGACGACCTCCTGGGCGCAGGCACCGCCGTCACGGTGGCGCACACCATCCTACAACTGCTGCTCTAGCTCGATCTCACGGTATCACAGTGGATAATACCGCATGTACTTTGTGGCAAACGGTTGATTCGTCTGTCGTGATTCGGAGGGCGAGTAAATCATTTTTTTCACAATCGAGTGCAAGCGGCGAGTACAATGGGAACACTTCGGGTAGAAGTGACAATCTATAGACACGAGTCGTGTTGAGCAAGCCGAGTGCATCGCTTCACATTCAGACCTTGTTAAACGCGTCAGCTGGGTTGGTTTTGGTCATCGTGTAGGCGAGCCCTGAAGAATCATTTTATCGAGCTTACTGTTGCACGGCGCAGTTGTTGTGCTTTACTTTAGGTTACTTGGACGTATACAGCACCAGACACATTACAGCCATTTGCCATTAGCAGCGTCGAAGCAGCCCACCTTCCTGGTGGTCCCGCACGTCGACGCATTCGGTCTTCGGGTTGTAGGCGACGCTGAGCGGCCGCTCAATGCGCGCCGACCATTCGCTAGAAGCGGCACCGACTTTCGTTTCCGTTCCAGGCCATGCGGCGACTACGCACCTTAGTTGACGCTTGGCGTCGTCGAAGGACTCGGCGACGAAGTAGACGTCTTGGAAGGCGTTCACCTTGTAGCCCTGTCGCGACGCAGACGTCACGTCGAATGGCCGACGGTCGGGCTTAGCCGAGGTGACGCTGTGCTTTAGCTCGCCTGCAGGACAGCACGTGTCTTCTAGCGCTTTCGTAAGCAAGTGAGTGGCAACATTTTCGTTCACACCGCTGACAAGGTTACTGCGCTCGTAGTGTACGCATGTATGTAGTGTGTAAAGCCAAAGTGTTGTAAAGCCATGTAAGCCATGCAATGTAAAGTGTTGTAACACTATGTAAAGCCAAAGTGTTGTACAGCGGTGACTGTAAATACTGAGATCGACAGTGACGCACCATACGAACTGAGCAGGGCAGCGCCGTATGCTTTTATTTGTCCGTTTTGACGACACAGACCGGTTTCAATTGTGAACCAGTAGAGCTGTAAACAACAAAATTACAATAATTTACATTCTTCAAGACACGAAACGTCTACCGTTGACAGCTGATCGACAATTTCGTCCGAGGCGCCGAGTGAGGCGAGGCCGAGCTCTTGGCTGAACTGCGCGAACTCAGGATTCGAGAACATTGGCGCGTGTCCCAGAATCTCGTGGCACATGTCTCTGAGAAACTCGTCGTGGCACATGTCACCTTCTTCGTCGAGATGCTCATGAAGCTGGGCTCACGGCTCGGGCGAGAAGTGCGTCTCCGAGGGGTGCCGAATGAACTGGGCGGCGTGGAAGACGCGAAACGCGAGGCCGGCCAAGAAGTCGCGGGGACTCAGGAGGCCCGACACGGGACGGAGCGTGAAGCCGGTCCGACCTGCGCCAGACGACTCGTTCTCTACGCTCGCACTGCGAGCAGTGGCCAACTTTTGAGAAAGGCGGAGACGTCTTTGAACTGGGGCGGGTTGTGCTCGTCGATGGCGCAGGAGGCGAGCATGGCGGGCAGCGCGGCGTTGTACTCGCGACAGGCGTGCGTCGCGTGCAGGCCAGTCACCAGGCGAAACACGGCGGCCCAAGTGCTCACCTCCTCCGCGTTGTACGCGATCCTGCAGACAAGCCGTACAGTTTCTCCACCACCGCAGCGCCCAGTTGCTTCTCACCGAGGAAGCGGGTCGCCGCTGAAACGAGTGAGAGAGAGAGAGACCGGTGTTTACGTTTTAAAGAACTGATGGTTCAGTGCTGTTTCTTTGACTCACTGCTTGTAGTCCGCCGCAATCGAGTCGAACATGCTCCGTCGCTCGGCGTACTGGCGGTCCAGGGAGCCCTGAAGACCGGATCGGGATCGGCACAATACATTGCATGTACGTTTCTTCAGGAAACCAAGGCGCCAAGAAACAAGGATGCTTGTCCGCATACTCACTGGATGATTCTGATTGGCGTACAACGTTGTTATCGGCACGACGTGGCAGGCAAACTCGTCCAACTCTGTCACCTTTCGAGGGAACCACGGGATGGAGACTAGATACAAAATTTGCTCGAAGAACCGGGCGCTTGTGCAGACAACTCACCGGCCATGTTATCTTGTCGACTTCCTCACGCTTTCTAGCTTCTTTCAAGCTTCAAGCTCCTATAGCTTCTTCAGAACAAACGAAAAACTTGAAGTGGTACTTGCTTGTAGTGGACGGGACCTGTTGCCCTGGTTTTCCTGGAAAGGCTGAATAATGTGACCCGCTGATAAACAAACCTGTTGTAGCCAGCGAGGAGTGAGCCTGCCCAGGCCCAGGCCGGTGGAAACAACATATTCCAAACAAGCGCTGCACGGAGGTCAATTATTTTGATGTGCTGCCGCTAGAAAAGTTTGTCAACATGACGTGGATCGCACACAACATGGTGAACTATCGTTTTTGTTTTGTTGGAATGAAACCATTGGCGTTGCCGACGTGCACAAAATGGAGCTGCTCGTTCGTTCGCATCAATTAGGTCGTTACGGTGAGTGGCTGCTTATCTGACGCGACGTACGCCTGGGGTGCATCAAAGCGACTAAAAGGCCCTACAAACAAGGAAGTGCAATCCAGATGTTTGGGCCGCTGGCACATCCGGTCCGTTGTTGTCAACCTTTGCTCGGGAGTTGCATACACGAACGCGCATGCAGCAGCTGCAGCAGAGTGGCAGACTGTATACTTTGCAAGCCCGTACCAGAAACATGCACGCGTCGCGATGGAGACTCGAGAGAGACTATTGACACTTGTCACTCATTGCGCGAGCGGACTGTTGTAGCCAATACGGCGGAATATGGCTTTGCTTGAGGCGACGAACCGCTTGCGCCCCGGTCGCTCTTCTGTTGCCGCTTGGCTGTCACTCGCTCAACGGGCTGTTCAACTCTCGAATGACGTTGAAGGCGAAGTGGATGTCGTCGGAGGTGGTGAGCGAGGAGCAGATGGCCAGCCGCAGGAAGTAGTCGTCGGCCGCGATGCCGGGTATCATGTGCAGACGGCGGTCCTCGTTGATCGCGTCCATGAGGCGTTTGTTGCGCGCGTTGTCGCCCTCGAAAAGACAACTCCTCAGGGCGGAGCAAGCACACAACAGCGCAACGATTGCGTTGCGTGGTCACCTTGGCGCGAAAGCAGACCAGTCCTAGAGTGACGGGCAGGTAGAGCTCGAAATCGTCGCTGGCCTCCACCAGCTCGCCGAACTGCTTGCTCAGTCGGCACATCTGCAACGGTGGCTTTCAAATGAACGCTACACGTAATGAACTTTGGTCGCGCAACCAATGAGAAAAAACCAACACTGCGAATGTGTTCCCGTAGTCGCTCGGCTCCCAGCGCCCGCAAAACAAACCACAGTTTGATCGAGCGAAATCGACGCCCCAAGGGCACTTGCATGTTCTGCAGTTCGTGGTCTTTTTTGCATACTTCTTGAGACAAAATGGTAGTACCGTACCTAGGTTTAAATATTCCGACGATGAATTTTGTTTGATAAAAATGTGTCGTACGTAACGACATGATTTCGGTCCGACTCACTCGGTAGTCCGGCACAACGCAGTCTTGGTAGTCATGCGCCAAGTAAATTGGATTGACGAAGAACGCGTTCGAAACCGCACGATGATCCTTGTACCTGTAACGTTCTAAGTACCTCAATGCATTTCAGAGCTTTGCATGTATTAGGCACGTCCGCGTACCAGACGAAGGCGCAGTCAAAGTTCACCATGAACCACTTGTGTCCGTTGAAGACGAACGAGTCCGCCAGCTGCAGTGAGTGTTGACGCAAAGTAATTTGGTACGCAATTGCGTATGCCGACAAAGAGAGGCGCACCTCGACGCCATCGAGGAGGTGGCGGTACTCGGGGCAGACGGCGGCGCTGCCGGCGTACGCGGCGTCGACGTGCACCCAGATGTCGTGCTCGACGCAGAGCTCGGCCAGCTCCCGGACCGAATCGATGCAGCACGCGCCCGTCGACCCCACGGTCGCGCACAGCTGCATGGGCATCGTGAATTGCGACAAACGGCAGTGCAAGACGCCAGACGACGCACAAAGAACGGAGTCAGTCCGGCGGCTACGTCCTCCTCAATGGCCTTTGCGAGCGTCTTGGCCCTCAGACCAAATGCGTCTTCCTTGAACGTCTCGAGCTTGCGCATTACTACTGCGCCGAAGAGACCGGCCCGCTCGACGCCTGAGTTGGCCTTAACACGAATGCGCCATGCCTGCCTATGCAATGTGCGTACACAGGCACAGGGGCACAGCTTTGACTAAAGCCACTTGCCTGGTCTGAACAATAGGCCACGAGCTTGTGAATGCGCTTTCCATGGCGATATGCGCCTCCCGTGTCAGATTCTTCCAGCTGCACTCCATCAGCGGCAGCCAATCTGAAAATATTCGGACTTCAAATGTACACCTATCTCACTTTGCAGACAGCTTTTGTAGCAATTGTTCTGGTTCGCTTCACCTGTCGCAGGCCTTTTCTCGCGCCGCCAACAGTGCGACGAATGTGGAGTCGCTAGCAGACGACTGAATGAAGGGCGTGCAACGAGAGTTCGCAGTGGTCGCGCGCGTGGCACAACAATGGTTTGCGGAGCGCACTTGTATCATGCCGGTGCCAGGGCCGGGCTCCGAGTTGAGAAAGTGGTCGGGCAAGCCCACCAGGCGCGCCAGCCAATCCGTCGTCGCCATCTCCAGCTCCGTCATCGAAGGACTCGAGTGCTGAACGTGTCGACACTCGAGCATTTTTGTTTCTATATTCTGCAAATTTATTGAGCAAAAAAAAAAGAAAGCGACGTTGTCCGGCTTACCCAGGAGAAGCCGATGCTTGCCATAGCGGTGGAGAGTATGTCACCAATGACGGCGGGATAGCTGTTCGCCGTGCCGTAGTAGGCGAAGAAGTGCGGGTGGTGCCAGTTGGTGTTCTGAAATCGTGTCGGGGACGTGCGAACGCGCTTGCGCAATAGCACGTAAATCAGAAGGACATGTTTCAGGACGACTTCTTCGATGTCAGCGAAGATCTTTGGCCACGGATCCCCGTGTTCGGGCGCCTCCTTGGGCATCTGTAGGGTGTCACTGTATAAACGTGAGTACGACACACGACAGCTGTTCACAAGCACCCACCAAGTCCCAGATGTATCCGGGCGTGGCGTTGTGAATGGGCGACCGCTGGCGCATGCCGTCCCAGTAGTCGGCGACGAAGTCCACCATCTCCTTGCCCCACTTTCGCAACTCTTCCGAGTCCATTCCCAGCCTTTCCTACTTAGCGTACTAGCCTACACTTTCAGGTCACCAGTACGTGCGTGCCGATGCCAACACAGTGGATCCAACTATGGACGTTCAACGTCGCCAAAGATTCTGCCGTCTGATATGCACCTACTGAAGACCGGTTTTACGAACCCGAAGAACGGAGCAATTGGGGGAGAGTAATTAAATCACGCGCTCAGATCACGTCGCCTGCTGCGGCACTCAGAAGATGGTTGGCGGCGGCGCACCCCATGCATTTCTATTCCTTCTAGACAGTGGCGTCCCCGCCGCCCAATCAACCGCATCCACCGACAATGTGCGCGCGTCGGGACGCGCGCGACAGACGCGCGCGACACGGGACAAAATGACACGCGGACGCGGCACGTGCAATGTCCCACGACAATCTTTATGCGCGAACGTGTTCGTTTTGTGACGTCTCAGAATATGGCGTTCTGGCTGCCCACTAACCGCGGTTGAACCACTCGAGGATCCAGAAATTTGTTTCGGACGGGGGAAGGATTTAGCAGAAGGGGGAGGAGCCCTGTTGAAATTGACAGACGCTGGGCCATTTCGGCGATGTTTTGGGCACCCATTCGGTCCATTAGTGACACGTAATACATAAATTTTAGCGATCTTCAACTACCTACACACACGCATTTCTATGCAGAAAAGTACGTTCGCTACGCACGTTTCTTGTCCCACGGCCCAGCCCTTTCCCGGCCTCCCTCCCCCCTAGATTTTCGATTTCGAGAGGGGGAATTCCCCCTCCCCCTTCCTCCATGGATCGGCCACTGGGTTGAACCGTATTCATGCATTCAACTACCCTAAATCACTCCAATAGTGCCCTCGGCGCACCATACTTTCATTTCAACCTCTTCATGGGGCAATACTGAAGTGGAGGGTGGCTTATTATTGGAGAGGGGTGCTGTCGGAAGAATTACGGCATCCTAAAAGAAAATAGCACAACTTCAAGAGCCCCACAAAGCGTGCCAATCAGTGTCGTTTATTGAATCTGTTATTGAATTTGCAAACTAAATTAGTTGCCTCCGCCTCGGCCTCCGTTTACTCCTCTGCCGTTTCAGTTCTCCATTGCCTCTTCCTCTACGTTTTCCTCAATCCTTCCCAATTGCCCCCGGAAATCGCACCATAATATTTTAATTGCGTGGACACTCGATGCTCAACAGTAAAAAACTAAACGTGTCACACGTAGCGATGTCACCAAAAATAAAAATTTAATTAATTAAATAATGCAAAATAATATTTTAAGTACAATAAAAAACAAAAATTGTTAAAAAAATAATTCTGTCATGCAGATTTTTTTATTAAAAATTAAATAAATAATTATTTGGAATTTTTTAAAAGTTAAAAATTAAATAAATAATTCTCTGCAATATTTTTTTAACAATTTTTTAATCACACGCTTAAAAAATTGATTTTTTAATAGACTTTTCAAGTAGTCCAGGGCAGGTTTGTCTTTTCCCATTGATTATTGGTGTTCATTTTGTCTACCTCTGCCACCATATTAGCATTTTGTTGCCATCAAATTTATTGTCTTTCCTTTCAGTCCTGTCACACTCAGTGGAGGGTGTGTTCATTTGTAATCACTTCAGTAGGTTTGAGAATGGACTCATCCATTGCAAGCATTGGAATGGAGGGAAGTGGTGTTTTCAGCACATGACATATATGACGCTGTAGATTAAAATTAGTAATCTGTGTGCTGGATGGTAAGTGTGAGCGAGTGTGTGAGAGTGTGTGCAAAATTGTGCGCGTAAGTAGCCACAAAAACCCTCCATCACAAATCTTAAGTCCCCCACCCCACACTCAGCCCCGTCTTACAGCCCAACTGACACATTGGTAAGTGCAAAGTTCCGCTCGGTAGTTTAATTCAAGGGTCTACTTCATTGAGGCGTGACATGCACGTGTTTGCATTGCCATGCGCGCACCGCATCAGATACTTCTCTTCTCTTCAATGTGTAGGAGCCCACTTTATATGAAAACTTGCTTGCGCTTGAAGAAGGTGTACTGGGGTCCTCCACCTTACAGTAGATGACCTCACAGGAGCCCCAAGGTGATGGGCATGGATTGTTGCATTCTTGCATGCATGCATGATACCACAGAAGTATGTACATGCATCCCAAATGCACACTTTAAAAATACCCAGTTAAAAAATTAGTTAATTAAATAATTTAAATAATTCTTCAGAATTCTTTAACTTTTAAAAATTAAATAAAAAATTATTTCGAATATTTTAATAATTAAAAATTAAATAAAAAATTATTTGGAATTTTTTAATAGTTAAAAATTAAAAAAATAATTCATGAGCAATTTTTGGTGACATCGCTAGTCACACGCCACAATTCTTACAACAGTTTGTTTCATGTATATACATGAAACAAACGTAGGTATTTGTATTTTATTTTACGGCTTATGCTTAGGTATGCACGTGCAAGCCCACGCGCACGCGCACGCACAGGCGTGCACGCACGTGCGCTCGTGCAGGCATGCAAGCAACCTCGCACGCACGCACGCACCCACGCACACGCACACACGCGCGCGGACACGCGAGCACTCGCACCCGCACACGAGCACATGCATGCACGCACACAGACAGGCACACAGAACTGCGCAGGCACGCACGCACAAGCACACGCGCGAACGCGCGCGCGCGCTCGTACGAACGCACAGGCGTGCATGCACGTGCAGGCACTCACGCGCGCGCGTAGGCACGCAAGCCAGCACACGCGCGCGCACAAACGCACTGGCGTGCACGCACGTGCACACGTGCAGGTACGCACGCATGCATGCGTGCAGGCACGCAGGCACACGCGCGCACAAGCCCAAAGCCTAAGCCTACGCCTGCAGTCTCTCACGCACGCACGCACGCACAAATGCACGCGCGCACGGGCACGCTCGCACAAGCCCGAACCTAAAGCCTAAAGGCTGATTCATAATTAACGGTCTTCCCATCGGTCTCGGTCTCGGTCTCGGTCTTCCCATGCTAAACAGCCAAGACCGATGCGAAGACCGAGACCGAGACCGAGACCGACGATGTTGGGAACTTTGAACATTTGCTCCGGTCTTCATCGGTCTTCATTGAAAGAGTGTTTAACGCGCGCGCTACCGTAGTCACGCTTTACTATAGCCGTCACCCTCAAAGAATTTGTCGGTATTCGCATAAGGGTAAAGCGACTAGGAAATTAGCCGAAACTGAAAACACGGAAGAGTTTACGATGCGTCGTATTCAACAGGTGGAGGCGGCGCCGTCTCCTTGGATAATTGACGACTGCTCTTATACCAAAAATCCAAAAAAAAAACGGCGGCGGCATGGCTGCACGTCTCTAAAGACACGGCGGCGAGAAAATCTGCGCCGCCATTACATATGTCAAGGTGGACGGGCACGATGGCATTGTCCTACATTTTCTGTAAGCGTCGGCAAAAGCGGAAGCGTCAGCGGCAGCGTCAGCGAAAGCGTCGGCAGCAGCGGCAACGGTGTCGACGGCGGCGCTGACGACAGCTCCTGTAGCGGCGTTCGCGCCCCTGGCGGCGGCCAGAAGCGCTGGCGGCGGTCTGCGTCTGCCGCAACAATGTCTGTCTGTTTGTCTGGTGGTAGTGCGTTCCCGTCGTCTACTGCGTGTGCATTTTTTGTTTCCTATGGAAGTCGCATAAAAAAAATGAAACAGGTCGAAAACAAGGGCCACAGTACGCTCTTTAATACGCTGAAAGGCGCGCATTTAACCGAAGATCATTGAAAGACCGGAGGCAACGCGTTGTCAGTTTTGCATGGGTCAAAAAGACCGAGACCGAGACCGAGACCGATGCGAAGACCGAGACCGAGACCGAGACCGATGGGAAGACCGTTAATTATGAATCAGCCTTAACCTTTCTAAAGCTAAGCCTAAGCCTATGGTGTGTGATTGCGTTGATTTAGTTTTTCAGTGTTGAGCACTGAGCACACACACACACACGATTTTAAAAATATTATGGTGTGTTTCTCTCGGCACAATGGGACAATGAACTATGATTTCCCCAATGAAATCGTGGTTCCGGGCCGATACGCCAAAGCGGATGCGCCAAATGTGCCGATAGCCAAGGATGCGCCAAGGATACGCCAAAGTCTGAGTCGGTCTACTGGCAAGGTTGCATTCGCTGAGACCCCAATAATTTGAATTCGACTACGCTTAGACATGCCCAATAATAGCGATGTAATAACGACTAAGGAGTCAGTACGGTATGGAACTCTAGAATTGTTAGAATTGAACTGCATCTATTCAGTTTGCGCTTCTGATTCACGGTTCGCGGCGCTTCATTTGCAGCCGACGTGGTCACAGCTGACGTAGAGGTCTTCCCAGACGGTTCCCCGACCCAGGCAGACGAGTCACTCGGCAAGCTCGACGACGCCGTCTTGACGACAGTTTCTGACCAGTATTCGCGCTCGCCCCCAACGTCCTGGCTGAGGCGATCACGTTCGTCGCCGACAGGAGCGCAGTCGTTGACGCCGTTGTCGTCGACACTACGCCGGCCTCTGGCTCAGCCGGTTCGTTGGTTTCGGAGGGCCTCCACTGGACCCAGACGGGGTCGACTGCGGCCGCGTGTCGACGCCGAAGCAGTCTGCAATGCGGCTGCCGCCGTGTTCCAGTGCGACAGCAGACGACGCCGACTGCGGAGGCACCGTATTGAGGAGCAAGTGCCCGATGCTGGTAGCAGTGCTACTGCCGCAGCTCCCGAGTGACGGCGGCGGCGGCGGTGGTAGTAGCTGCGGGATGGAGGCTGGCTCTTGCAGCGGTGCGGCTGCTGCCACCGCTACCAGCTTCTGCGCTTTTTCATGCGGTTGACTTGGGCCCAGCTGCTGGTACCCGACGTCAGGGTCCTTGACGTGACGGGATACGGCCGTGAAGCTGACTTCACATCCCGTCAATTCCTGCATTGCAGCGCCCATCAGCTATGCAAAAGCAAAAAGGACGACTTCGCCTCGTGTTACCGCGATTCTCGCAGCCGCCGATCGAAAGTGTGCGCACCGTCGCGCCGTCGCAAGCCATTCAGAATACTCTGCACGTCCCAGAGTTCGGGCTGGCTCCTTTGCTTCATTTTCTAACAGCTGTTCATCGACTGTTTCATCGCTGGTTCATCGACTGTTTCATTCGTTTCAACAAATTAACAGAACAAAAAGATTCCGAGCCAACAAAAAACACAGATGTTTGTAAATTTGCAAATTGTATCGTAAGAAAGTTGCATCGTACACCACATACTTTACCATAGCTGTAACAAAGACGTAACGAGACGAACGAGACGAACGAGACGAACGGAAACCCCATTGGCGTACGGCCGACGCGAAACCTCCCGCACTGTGTGGGAGAGCGACCCTACGCTAAAGCAGCACACGTTAAACGCAGCACTGGTTGTATATGATAAAGAATGCAGGCAGGTAAAGTATGCAGGCAAGTCGACTTTCGCTGCCTAAAGGCTGATTCATAATTAACGGTCTTCCCATCGGTCTCGGTCTCGGTCTTCGCATCGGTCTCGGTCTCGGTCTTTTTGACCCATGCAAAACGGTCATCGCGTTGACTCCGGTCTTTCTATGATCTTCGGTCGAATGCGCGCCTTTCATGGTATTTAGGAGCGTACTGTGGCCCTTGTTTTCGACCTGCTTCATTTTTTTATGCAACTTCCCTAAGAAACAAAAAAAGCACACGCAGTAGACGACGGGAACGCACTATCACCAGACAGACAGACAGACATTGTGCGGCAGACGCAGACCGCCCCCAGCGCTTCTGGCCGCCGCCACGGGCGCGGACGCCGCTACAGGAGCTGTCGTCAGCGCCGGCGTCGACACTGTGGCCGCTGCTGCCGACGCTTTCGCTGACGCTGCCGCTTTCGCCGACGCTTACAGAAAATGTAGGACACTGCCGATCGGGCCGTCCACCTTGACGTATGTAATGGCGGCGCAGATTTTCCCGCCGCCGTGTCTTTACAGACGTGCTGCCATGCCGCCGCCGTTTTTTTTTTATTTTTGGTATTAGAGCGGTCGTCAATTATCCAAGGAGACGGGCCGCCTACACCTGTTGAATACGACGCATCTTAAGAGACACTGTCTGAGAGGATCGACCATGGGAGGGACAAACTTTTTCGACCTTTGAATTTGTTTCTCATTCTAATCTATGTTAAAGGGCATCTAAATATAAGCATTTCATTGCATTGACCCACTCCGCTACATAGCAGATATTGAGAGTTATGGTGATTTAAATGGTAAAAATTGAATTTTCTATAAAGTTTGCAAATTAAGCGGAAACTTTTTGAAACTTTTACAGTACATTAGGCATAGGTATGCCAACACACAAGCCAACTTGCATCACTCTGTATTAACCAGGTGACGAGTTATACAAAAAATAATTTTTTCAGTTTCGGTTTTTTTGCAATTTTTTCTGTGTGTGCAGAGTGCTACAGAATTTTATTCGCTGATATGAAAGCGCTATCCAAGGCTGACATATTGGCATAAAAAACTTTGAATTTCACGATGCCTTTTTGTGTGAAAATAACGCTTAAAGTATGCCACCTTAGCAAGAGGGATGCCTATGGATTATGTTTTTAGTTTTATCTGAGATCTAGAAGCGGGAAGGTAGCAGCCACTGTCCTTCCATACTTCGACAATACCGCCCTAACACCCCCCAACTGCCCCGGTTATTAATCGTGGCCATATAGACACCCTGAAAACCCAGTGCCAGCATAGGCCGCAGTTGGGGAGATGGTGGGGCATCGGCGTATTGCGCGGGGTCTTAGGTTCAATTCTCGATCCTCGAAAAACTAGACTCTGTCTATCCATGTAAATGGTATTTGTCTTGTTGGTCCATAGTACAGAGGTGGCGTTCTTGAATGTGTCTTTGTTTTTATGCGTGGCTAGAGTGGGGGGGGTGCAATGAGAATGGGAGGCCAAAATGTCCATTGGCCGCCCCCCAGGGGTTGAACCTAATCCCACAACAAAAAAATTGACCAGCCCAAGCCCAAGCCCCCCCCCCCCCCCACACAGACAGATTCACCCCCACACACACAAAATCCGACAACTAAAAAATTGGACAGGAGATGGTGGGTTATTTCGTGGAGGGCTTAATTTGGGTGGGCCGAAGGATCCATCCACCAACGTCCCACCAATGAACGATCCACTCCAATGAAGACCCAGTTTGGAAGGAGGATGAACGCCCAGGGCGTGTGTGTGTGTGTGTGTGTGTGTGTGTGTGTGTGTGTGTGTGTGTGTGTGTGTGTGTGTGTGTGTGTGAGTGCGTGCGCGCATGCGTGCGTGCGTTCGTGCGTGCGTGCGTGCGCGCGCGCGCGCCCAGTGAGTACATACTGTAGTGCATGTGCAAATACAAAATCCCTTCCATGTGTGTTGCACCACCAAAGCTTTCCCACATATCCACATTTCTAATTCACAGGCACCCCTGAAAATTAGCTTCCTTCTTATGGCCCAAATGAAAGAATTAGTCCACTGTGGCTAATTAACGAGGTTTATGGTACAATGTATGCACATGGTGCATACACGTTGTCGTTGTGCAAGGCGGCATCGATCAACCGTTATTTTCACACTGAAAGGCTTCGCGAAATCTGAAGTTGTGTACACCAATATGTTCATATCTGACCGCGCTTTCATGTAAACGAGTAAAATTCACCAGCACTCTGCACAAACAGAAAAAGTATCACCCACCTTTGCACACTTTTGTCCAAGGTGGCATACTTTAAGCGTTATTTTCACACAAAAAGGCATCGTGAAATTCAAAGTTTTTTATGCCAATATGTCAGCCTTGGATAGCGCTTTCATATCAGCGAATAAAATTCTGTAGCACTCTGCACACACAGAAAAAATTGCAAAAAAACCGAAACTGAAAAAATTATTTTTTGTATAACTCGTCACCTGGTTAATACAGAGTGATGCAAGTTGGCTTGTGTGTTGGCATACCTATGCCTAATGTACTGTAAAAGTTTCAAAAAGTTTCCGCTTAATTTGCAAACTTTATAGAAAATTCAATTTTTACCATTTAAATCACCATAACTCTCAATATCTGCTATGTAGCGGAGTGGGTCAATGCAATGAAATGCTTATATTTAGATGCCCTTTAACATAGATTAGAATGAGAAACAAATTCAAAGGTCGAAAAGTTTGTCCCT
>JASAMY010000658.1:0-59839 GCA_030248085.1 Paralinhomoeus sp. GSCO2_6 | reverse complement strand
TGCCCCCTCTCCAATAGTGCCCTATGGTATAGAGAAATTGAAAGTACGTACACGTATTGCGCCGGGGGTACGATTGAAGGTTTCTGGAACAACTGTCCATCTTTGACTACTACAGATCCTTGAGGCAACATTATTGTTTGTTTGTTTGTTTGTTTTCGTCCACAAACGCTGTACACACCGCACAACAACGTGGCGAGGCACGCGATACGCGAGAAAATATACAGTGGCGGACAACGGTACAGTGGCGCATGTCAGAGAATCAAGATAGTGGAAAGCTAATTACATACATAGTTATAGTTGTTCACGATATAAAGGGTGTTTTTTTTAAATTATCACATTTCTTTTTTGAATAACTTTTGTTTCCTTTGTCGGATTGTTATCAAATTTGGAACACTTATAGCTGAATTATTTGGGATTTCGTCTGAAAAAAGAATCGTCGAATTCGGTTTACTAAACCGACAAGTTATGGCGCTCCAAATCAGATGTCGCTTTTTGGGCAGATTTCTCAGAAACGAAATCGTTTGAATCGTAAGGATCCCGTAATGTATGCCAAATTTCAAACGCCAAACTTTGCTTTTGGGTGGCGCAGCTCGTCCAATACCGGCGGCGCACAGTAACACGACTGAAACCGCCCCCTCTCCATCCGCCCTCCCCCACTCCATACCAACCCAACGGCCGACGTTGTTCGCCATGTGAAATCTGCCCAAAAAAGCGACATCTGATTTGGAGCGCCATAACTCTCGGAATCCTCAACCGAATTCGACGATTCTTTTTTTATACAAAAATCGAGGAGTCCGGAGCATAAGTGTTCCAAATTTTGTAACAATCCGAAAAAGGAAACGAAAGTTATTCAAAAAAGAAATGTGATAATTTAAAAAATACACCCTATACATCCTAGAGATTGTCACGCTTCGTGTTCACTGCCTTCTCAAAAGCTGTTGGCACGACATGAGCACAATTTTGTTTCGAGCGACGCGTAAGTAAAACAACTGCCGCCGCCTCGTCCAAATGCACACGACACTCCGACACGGCTTTGTTGGTGTTCTTGACAAGAACACACGATGAGACTACCGATCAACGCATGTAATCGTGAATGTCATTATCAATGCACCAGGTTGAACAGAGCTGATTGTTCCGAATTCCCCCGTACGTGCTTTTCCCGTTGCCAATCGTACGGGACTCCACAATCGGCAGCTTGTTTATGTCGATGGACTCGGTGTAGAACAGCTCCACGAACAATTGACGGCACCAACAAATGTGAACTCGGAAGGGGTCGCGTCTTAGAAACTTATTCTCAGAGGGCAGCGGAATGAGCTTGCTGGCAAACTCCCTGTGCACGTCGCTGCCGCGGCGCATCGCCACGAGCGTCACCCAGTGGCGGTCCGATCCACGGTTACAGTAGAAATCGGCAAAGTACAGGTCGAAATCTGCAGGGTCGGTGCGTGCGTTCCGGTGCGTGCGTGCCGGTGCGTGCGTGCGTGCGTGCGCGCGCGCGCGCGCCTGCGCGTGCGCGCGCGTGCGTATTCGGTATTTTGCCTGCCTGATGGAAGTAGGTCCTCAGCTGGAACCGCCAGACGCCTGTTACCGAAAGGAGAAATCAATTGTTCCTCCAGGCCAAAGAACATCCCTTTAATCTTGTGGTTTATCGGCGAGGTGTTGTTGTGTCCGCACATGTCCTGAAGCTACAGAACCTGCTGACAAGGAGCGAGCGGTCTTTAAAAAAATGATACCTTGGGCACGGGTTGCATAATGCCATCTTCGTTTTCCAGAATCTGTTTATAATAAGGTTCCGGTTTAAAGCGATAGAACTTTTCGAAGTGCTGGAGGTGCCCGTGAGCCGCCATCCGCTCCGCTTTTTGCAGCCGCTGCGTCAAGATCTCTCGGTTTCGGTCGGCCATTTCGCTTCTTTAATTCGCCTCAAACGATTTTCAAATCGGCTCAACCGATCGCAGCGTTGTCGGGCACACAAAGCGCAGCTCTCTTTCGGCAGCGGCAAACGACGAACACTGCGAGTGAC
Source organism: Paralinhomoeus sp. GSCO2_6 (assembly GCA_030248085.1). NCBI lineage: Eukaryota > Metazoa > Nematoda > Chromadorea > Monhysterida > Linhomoeidae > Paralinhomoeus > Paralinhomoeus sp. GSCO2_6. Next base: position 57,822 of record JASAMY010000658.1, on the reverse strand, counting down.
GGAATGGCTGGAAAAGAGCCGGTTGTCCAGGAGGCTGGTGAATCACTGCTTCTTGAAGGTTCTTCGCCTCCCGGCCGAGCCAAGCGTGTTTCGCGGCTTACATACATCTATTTGGCAACACACACACACGTAGGGCATAGACAATGTAAACATATCATGGTTCATGGGGTGCCGAAATCCGCCAGTAGTGCCTCCAAGCGACGCTGCAGTCATGCAGACAGACAGACAGACAGACAACAGACAGACAGACAGACAGACAGACAGACAGACAGACAGACAGACAGACAGACAGACAGACAGACAGACAGACAGACAGACAGACAGACAGACAGACAGACAGACAGACAGACAGACAGACAGACAGACAGACAGACAGACAGACAGACAGAGTGACAGTCAGACAGACAGCCAGACAGACAGACAGACAGACAGACAGACAGACAGACAGACAGACAGACAGACAGACAGACAGACAGACAGACAGACAGACAGACAGACAGACAGACAGACAGACAGACAGACAGACAGACAGACAGACAGACAGACAGACAGACAGACAGACAGACAGACAGACAGACAGACAGACAGACAGACAGACAGACAGACAGACAGACAGACAGACCGACCGGAACAACCAGCGCCGCAAGCAATTTTCTAGCAAGCACTAAATGGGAGTGTGCTCCATCCATGCCAGTAGAGTGTTCACCGCATCTGTAGGGTATGGCACCCAGAAGAATGTGACATAGCTGGATGTTACGTGATAACTGTGTACCATGACTAACTACTAAGTCAACTGCTGTGGTATAACAAAAGGAATAATTGGTTAGTAGACAGTTGTTACATAATGAGAGTAGTATTAGTATAAAAATACTACAGCATCTTGTAATAGCCTAGTGCACCATTCTCCAATTCCCTCAATAGTGCCCCTCTCTAATAGTGGACCTCTCTACAATAGTGCCAACGACGGAAGAAGTACATTACCTATGTTTCACTGGTGTGTACCGTAACAAAGCACCGCTCTTTTCCCCCCTTTTGTGCCCCTTTACCCCCCTTTAGGCACATGTCAGGCGTAGCGGAACGTGGGTAAAAAAGAAAACCCTCGAACTAATTCATGTGTGCACAGGTTCAAAACCGTGGAATTCCTCGCAAACACGGCGAAAAACTTGAAAAGGCTTTATATTCGCATAAAAACATATAACGCGTAGGTGGCTTGTTAAACTACGGTAGCATAGGCGTACCAATAAACCATTTCCTAGTGGCGTTTACGTCCAGTACGGTATTCCAGTTGAGAATTCATCTAGCGAAAATCGAATAATCGCTTTGAGACGAAGTCGCTGTGGGATTTTCTTCGGAGTTCATTAGAAGATTATCGCTTTTCAAATATTGCGCCAAATGTACAAGATTACAGGTACATAAAAATAACATGCAAATTTTCAGCAAATAATTATTAAGGAAAAATTTGCAGGCGGCTGCAAAAAAGGTGAATATGTGACGCTCTTTTGTTGGAGCCCAGTTTGAAAAAGAGGGGTATCAATTAAGGCATGCCTCATTTATGTATAGCCACTTATGCTTTGCAGCTGATCAACTTCAGTTTGAACAAACTGTGTATAAAAACCGAACCAAACGCAGCAACACGTCACATATTCGGCATTTTTTTGTGTTTGTGTGCATAGAAAGGAGCAGTGGCAATCATAGGACCTATAAGTGGACTGGAACACCCTGCATTCACATATGCCGCATGACTAAATGCCACGTGGTTGCAAGACAGGCAGGAAGGACCGCAGGGTCTTGCACATGGACCACTATGCAGACGTACGTACGCACGCACGCACGCACGCACGCAAGCACGCACGAACACACGCACGCACGCACGCACGTACGCACGCAAACACGTTGTATAGGAGCAGTGCGTTATTGGGTAAATGCCAAAAAGGAAATGACGAATGGAGCCAGTACCATATGTATACCTACACATCACTAACTGAACTGTAGTGATTCGATTCGATTTATTTTAACGATGGCAATCCACATCTCACAAATGTTAGCAAGGTGCCAATTATTTATGTAGGAACTTTGGCTGTGCCAGGTCGATGGTAATTACCAGAGATAGATGAGATGTGAAAGGATTGCTGTTGCATTTTGGGTGAGTGAGATGGCTCACACAAAAAAATGCCGAATATGTGACGTGTTGCTGCGTTTGGTTCGGTTTTTATACACAGTTTGTTCAAACTGAAGTTGATCAGCTGCAAAGCATAAGTGGCTATACATAAATGAGGCATGCCTTAATTGATACCCCTCTTTTTCAAACTGGGCTCCAACAAAAGAGCGTCACATATTCACCTTTTTTGCAGCCGCCTGCAAATTTTTCCTTAATACAGTGTTTTTTCATAAGACAAACATCGATGCGTAAAACCTATACAGGCACCCGCATGCACGCACGCACGCAGGCACGCACGCACACATGCACGCACGTACGCACGCACGCATGCACGACATATGTACCATGTATGACATATGTAGCATGCTTGGTAGAATCCCCTGAGTGCAGTAGGAGACACTCATTGTATAGAATGTGAGCATGTGGTTTGAAAATAGGTACGCATGTATTTTTCATTGACCAAAGTTGTGCACAACTAATTGTCATGCAAATGATACAAAGCAGGATGACCTATCAGCAAATGGCACAGCATGCAGAGAAACTACAAACAGAAGCCACTGCGGATAATTGTGTGTGTGCGTGCGTGCGTGCGTGCGTGTGCAGTTGTGCTATATTGCTGCATCGTAGCATAGTGATGTAAAGAATCAAAATGATCGCTATAACTAGGCGGTCAACTTTTGTGTTTTAGCCGAAGTGATGCGACGTACTCACATCGAGTTTTTTGTTAAGCAGCCGATTTGATGGTGTGCGTGCGTGCGTGCACATCTGCAGTGCCATATTGGTTCGTCGGAGCATAGCAGTGTAAAGAATCAAAATAATCTACACGTGCAGGCGGTCAACTTCCGTGTTTTAGCCAAAGTGATCCGACCTACCCATATCAATATTTATCGATTATTCCGGATGTGAAAATATTTTGGTGCGTCGGATCATGTTGACTTCAAGGAATGAAACTTTCGCCATCGAAGGGCAATCAACTTTATTATTGACGTTAATGCCCTCCGACGTAACCACACCAAAATATCGCCATTTTTCGTTTTCGGTATAATGGGGAGAGGCATTTTGGTGCGTTCAATTTGGTCCAATTGTCAAAAGGGGTCTATTCCAGGTCATGCCGAACAACTTTTTCCTTTATAGCAAAGCTCTGTGATAAGCCGTTAGCGCGCCTATTAAACACAAACTTTTTGGCCGATATTTTTAATTGCTAATAACTCATTATCGGTGATGAAGTTTTAGGTTCAGTGACTTGGCATAGACTTCCCATAAGAAACTGTTCAAGGAAATCAAAAAAAAAAATTGTGGGTTAATTGGGCACTTTTTAGAGATTTACTCTTGTTGTAAACAACCCAAAAAAAACGACTATGTCCTAAAAAACGCATAAAATCGACGATATCTCGAGTTTGGTAGGACGCAGAGACGATTCCTTTGGTACGCAAAATTGCCATCATGGGTCGCTTACACATGCCAAGTTTCATTCCAATTGCCCACGGCACTAGCGAGTGGCGCTCCAAAAACTGGGAGGAGAACACGAAAAAAAAAGACACTTTTCGGAAACATTTTCGGGCGTACCCCCTTAACGCGCAGCAATACTGCAACGCGCTGTGGCACGTACGGTCCCCCGATGAGTGCGCTTCTTTTGACCCATAACGCGCCGAAATCGGTTCAGCCAATCAAAAGTTATGGGCGATCAAAAATCCGAATTCTCGCGCGCGCAAGTCGTCACATATTAGGGTTGTACGCTGACGCGTACACCCTGATTATTGACGGATAAAGTTTTTATTTCTGTTTAGTGAAGAAACAGTCAAATTCGGACGCGATTCGGGTGTCTAGGGCAGCGCCCTTTAAAAAAGGTGATTTGTTTGACGTTTGGCAAGAAATATTCGATCAATTGTTTTCGATTTGTTTTTCCTTTTTTTTGGGATTCGATAGCTCGACCAAAAGTGTAACTGCGAGCCACTATTTTTCCAACATCCCCCGAAGTTTCCCAAGGGATTTTCCCTCTTTTAAACGATAAAAGTGAGGTGAGTAAATGTCGGTGTTTTTGAGTCCTTTTTGGTGTTATGGTGACCATAGAACAGCTGAATAACACTATTTAGGGACTATTTTGACCCATTTTGACAAAAAACTACCAGTATAAATAAGTCACAAAATGGTCGCTACCACCCCCCCCCACTTTTGGCTCCGCGGACTCTCCCCCAGAATTTGGCCGTTTATCCCCCCCCCCACTGCCAAACCCGGTTACAGGGAGAATTTTCCTAAAGTATGCGAGGGTGGGATGTGTGTGGTTTATGTCAGGGGCTTCAAGTTTTTGAATTTACACCCCCCCCTATGAGAATCCTGCAAAAGTAACCGCTAGTAGCTTGGTTTTGATGTGTTTTTTTCCTATTCTTTTGCGGTGATTCGGTAGCAACGCGCACGCACGCACTGGTTGCAGTGCCGGCGAACGAAGAGTCGAGCTTTCCGGACGATGGCCCGCCCCAATTAGAGGCACAGCAGTCATTGGGAGAGGCGGAGGTCATTTTTGCGGGCGCTAGTCCAACTGAAGCGCCACTCGGACGCAATGTCACGCAGCAACATCATACTGGTGTGTGCGTACATGCATGCCTGTAACTGGGGTGGGGTTTGGAGGGGTTCCCTCCCCCACTTGCTGGTTTTGACCCTACCCACACCCCCCCCCCCTCCCAACCACCCCCAGAGATTTGAAACTGTAAATTGTAATGTGTTTTGTGCAGTGCTTGTGAGCAAAAATCGACCAAAAAGTACCTATATTGGGTTATTTACAGTGTATTTTGACTAAAAGTGCATATTTTAGGGTTTACAGTGTCTTTTTGACCAAAAATCGAACAAAAAGTGCCTATTTTTTTCTTCCTTGCCCGAACCCTCCCCCACCCCAGGTCCAATTCCCGGTTACAGGTCTGCGAACATGTGTGTGTGTGTGTGTGTGTGTGTGTGTGTGTGTGTGTGTGTGTGTGTGTGTGTGTGTGTCTGTGTGTCTGTGTGTGCGCGTGCGTGCGTGCGTGTGCTTGCGTGAGAATGTTAATTGAAGCACTTCAAGCTACCTCGTAAAATTTTTCCTATGCGTGCAACAAACGTGCCTGTTGAGATTGCAAAAATCGCGATTTAATACGGAAATAAAAATCGATGTTTAGGCCCAACAACTGGCAGTACCCGCTCTTTGGACCAGTCTGTACACCAACGTGCAATGGTGGAATTCAACTATGTTGATGGTGCTTTATTCGATATTTACCCGTTGTTGTTGTTGGATTAGGGGCAACGCTAGGAGGCCGTCAATGGCCCATATAGCGTACCCTTCTCCATGACGCCTTCCCGTCTAGAGCCGCGTAATTAGCCAAAGACATTCGGAAGAACGCCATCTGTAATCTGGGGCAGTGACAGCACGAGAAATTCCATGGATAGGGAAAGACTTCTTTTTAGTGGTTCCATCGAGAATCGAACCCAGGGCTGTGCGTGCAAGAGGCCGGTTCTCTACCACTATGCCATCCGCTGGCCCAATATTTACCTATTGTTGGTACGAATTTCGTTTTTCTGAAGGGGGTACGCGAATGGTTTAGGCCGCCACGTCTGCTGTGGTTTGTGCGGCGAAATTGTGCCATATGACGAATTGATCTCGAGTCACATACCGTCCTTCCATCCAGAGGTGTGCGAGTAATTAATGAGATATTTGACGTTTGACTTCCTTAGAAGACAATTGCGCTCCTCCCCCCCCCCCCCCCCCTCCCCCTCCCAATTTACCTGCATTCCACAACCCGACACCATTGAGGATAACAAAAAATATTCTGGCAAGACAAAGCCTTTTAAAACAAAAGTATGTGACGTTTTCACGTTTTTGCGAAAAGATTGTAGCACCCTCATATTTGCCACCCCATACGATTAGGCTTTCTTTTAGTTAATTACGTTTTTCAGTGTTTGTTTGTGTATGCGATGTGTGCACTGTATGATACGGTATGCATGTGGATGTACTTGTGTGAATGAAATACTGTTTGCGTCGTCTTTACGAGGGTTTTCACCTCACATTCGTTCGGTGTACTCCTATTCATTCATTCATTTCCTAACAGGGTGACGACAGCAAGCGAAACACTACCGTATGCATTCGATTCGCATAGAAACCGCTTTCTTACCAGGTGGCCAGGCAGGGCGGCGGCGAGGTGACACTAGAAGAAGTACCGTATACCGAATGGGCTGACGCCAGTGTTGGCGGTGTCGCGTCCATTGCGGCCGCGGGCATTCAACGCCTCGCCAACTACGGTCAAACGCAGCTGGATTTGACGAGGTTTCATTAAAAAAAAACATACCGTATGCCTTTTTCACAAGTGCAATGTCAATTGCGCTCTCTGCTTTATTATGAAGCGGCAGAAGAGTACTCCCACACTCAAACTCGAGCAAACATTCAACAAAATTTCAACAATGCTTATTCTTGTGTATAACCTGAGGGGGGGGGGGTCAGAGGTGTAACTGACCCTTATCCCCTGGGGTTTGGGGGGGGGGGTCCTAGGCTTTGCGACAAAAGGATTTTGCGGGTCAGCAACCGGGCAGCATATGGCCTAGTGGTAAAGAATCGGCCTCTTGTGGGTTCGATTCCTGATGGAACCACTAGATCGAGGACTTCCCTCTCAATGCATCTTCTCGTGCCGTCGCTGGCCTTAGCTTACAGATGGCGTTCTTCCGAATGTCTTTGGCTGATTAGGCGGCTCTAGACAGGGGAAGGCGTCATGGAGATGGGTGCGCTATATGGGCGATTGGCGGTCTTTAATCCAACAACAACAACACCATCTGCGACTGCAGGTCTGGGGAGCCAGCCCCCCCCCCCAGGATCGGGCTGACTGGGTCTCCACTCTCACTAGCAGCGGTCGATTGTGTGACCAGAGAGAGGCCACACACACACACACACAAACAAAAAAACAAACCGCAGGTCCCGCACTTGGGTCCAGCCCCTACCAGAGCGTCGTCGGCGTCTGCGTCGAGTGTCCCAGGTCCGGGTGAATGTCACCGAGATGACGCTGGCCGAGCTCGAAATCGCACTAAAGAAGAAGCTATTCGAGAAGCTAGCTCGAGAGGTGCCCGCCAGTCTCGTGGACAAGCGCCATGCCAAGTGCGGCGTCTGCCAGGCTGTCGTCAGTCTCAACAGGAAGTTCGAGGTACCCCCCCCCTCTCTGTGACTGTAACCCCCCAGAATTGCCCCCCCCCCAGAATTGGTCCAAAGTGTTTTTCAAACGCCTGCCAGGTCACACGTATGCATTCCTGTAATAAGCGGGTCTGGAAGGGTTGGGGGGGGGGGGGTAAATGGCAGAAATCTGGGGTGGGAAAAAGTGGGGGGTAGCTGGCCATTCTTTGAGTTAAACTGGTACTTTTTTGGTCAAGCTGGGTCATTCGTAACACGGAAAACACTGAAATACACACTTTTATCGTTTTAGTCAGGGTGAAAACCATTGGGAAAGTTCTGGGAGTGGGGGGTGGGGCGGGTTGAGTGGGTGTAGTGGAGGAGTGGTAACCCCCCAGTTCCAGGTATGCAGGTATGCCTAGGAATTACTCGTGTAGTTTCGTTCCCCTGCACTAATGCAAAAATGTTTCGCCCGTCGTATATGATACAGCTGCTCTGCATCAATGTCAATGCGAATCGTATGCCGTTCCATAATCTCTGCGTCCGTCGCCCCGCCTTTTCAACGATCCCGGTAATTGATTCCTGGAATATATAGTTCCGGGACTTGTAGGTGGTGCACCTGGTGCGGCACTTCCAAGCGTGGCACCCCGCGGCGCACGACTGCTCAAAGCAGTGGAGGAGAGAAGGCGATGCGCAGCCCATTGCGCCTGCCGACTCTGCTGTTGCAGACAGTGGCAATACGGTGCGTCACTCCTTGGCGACGCGTGGTGCCGGTGCGTGCGTGCGTGCGTGCGTGCGTGCGTGCGTGCGTGCGTGCGTGCTTGCCAGTGCCTGCGTGCGTGCCGTCACCTGTCCCCTCTTCCAGCGCAAACTGCTCTCTCCCCACGACGTGTCGGTGGTCGAGGGGGCGGGGCCTACGACTACGGTAGTGGGGGACGAGGCGACGGCGGCGACGCCTGGCGGCGAGAGCGCGAAACCGTCAGGGGTCGCAACCAGTGACGGCCTGCAGTGCATTTGGTGCGGCGTCTTTCTGGAGGCCGACACACTGGGAGTGCACTTTGCGGACGCGCATGCTCAGGATATTCGGGTGAGCAATTGAGTGGCGGTCGCACGCACGCACGCACACACGCACACACGCACACACACGCACACACGCACACACACACACGCACGCACACGCACACACACACACACGCACACACACACACACGTCACACGCACACACACACACACACGCACACACACACACACGTCACACGCACACACACACACACACACACACACACACACACACACACACACACACACACACACACACACACACACACTGAAAGGGTGTTGTGTTCACAGGTGCCGCCCTGCACTCTGTGCTTGCAAGAGATCGTTCTGAACGCGCGCATGCAGCACAAATTCTCCGAGGACATGCAAATCGTCGTGCCGGACGAGCATCACGTCGCGTAAGCCACGCCCCCCCTAGCCTCCAGCTAACACATGTTAGCATGAGCTTTGAGTAGCTGGACAAAATGCGCGAGTTTGCTGGTCGAGCTTTGGAGTGTGGCGGCGCCTAATGACTAATTAGCCGCCAGCTGGTAATTAGCGCGCTAATTAGCTTTTAGCGGACTGCGTTTTAGGAGCGAGCGTTTCCGCAACTGCACGTTCACAAGCGAGACGGCTCTGGAGAGGGGGTTGCAGAGACGCATGAACCCCGGTACGCGTGTACGTGTGTGCACTGGTTATTCTTCTCAATTAAACCGGTTTGTTGTTGTTGTTGGATTTGGGCCGACGCTAGGAGGCCGTCAATGGCCCATATAACATAGCCATCTCCATGACGCCTTCCCGTCTAGAGCCGCTTAATGAGCCAAAGGCATTCGGAAGGACGCCATCTGTAATCGGGGGAGCGACCGACTGCACGAGAAAATCCATTGAGAGGGGAAGTGCTCTACCTATCTAGTAGATCCATCGCGAATCGTGCCGGCGCAAGAGGCCATACGCTGGCCGTTTAAACCGGTTTAGACGCCTCTCTGGCTGACGAGGACGACGAGGACGAGTTGCTCCAGGAGGGAGGGAGCGTCGAGGGGGAGGAGGGAGGGGATGGCGAGGACGCGTATCGGTCGGCGTCGACGGCGGACGACGCGGCACTGGAGCCCTTCTCCAACAGTCGCGTCAACCTCGGCAGAGGGCGCAAGCCCAAGCGACAGTTTATCATGCCGTCCCTGAGACAGGTGCGCTGACGACTGACCCGCACACAGACCGGTGTGGGCTGATAGCAGTAATAAACTGGAGGGGCACTGTTTTCCAACACCCCCAGAATTTTCCCAAGGGATTTTCATCTCCTGCGCAAAAAAAAACGATAAAAGTGAGCACATGTTGGTGTTTTTCGGTGTCTTTCAGTGTTTGATGGCCATTAGGTGGGGGGGGGGGGGGTGGGGGGGGTTTCGCACAAACCTGGAGGGGGGTTTGGGGGGCGGGGGGTTTGTTGGGCCCAAACCAGCACCAGGGGGGGGGACCCTCCCCTCCCCAGTTACGGGTATGCACCCCCCCCCCCTCTAGTTCTTAACATTGCGTGTCGCTCGCTTGTGCTCAGGCGATCCCCGAGGGCTCCTCGTTCGTGGCTCGGGTAGCCGAGTCGCACTGGCGCTGTCTGCGCTGCGGCGACGATATTTTGGCGGCAGTGATCAGCGCCGGAGCGATCAAGCACTACCGCCGCAAGCACCCCCAGCTCGTCGACGAAATGCAGTACGAACTGTGCCGTGCCAGATTGGAGAGGGTCAGCGACGGGTAAGAAGCAGGCGAATCATACCTGTAACCGGGTCTGGAAGAGTCGGGGGGAGGGGGCTGAATGGCCAAATTCTGGGGGGGGGGGTGTCTGCTGGAGCAAAAATGGGGGGAGCTGGCCATTTTTGACTTATACTTGTACTTTTTCGTCGCAAATGGCGTATAAGTTGGGCGGTGGTTGGGTGTGGGAGTGGGACCGTTGAGTGGGCCTGACGTTGATACGGTACCTGTAACCGGCGTTGCAAAAAAATTCTAGTTTTTTTTAATAAAAAAATAATTGTGCAACCCTGCCGGTCAATGAGGGGGCGGGGCAGTTCTAAGTCACCCCCTGCCTCTCCCAAAACTTCTAAAGTGTTTCAATCTGTCTAAAATGACAAAGCTGAGTGATATTGTGTCCCGTGTCTTTTCAGTGTTTTTTAACATGAAATGTCGAAATGACGCAGTTTGACCGCTTGCTGAGTTTGATCTTGATACGGCCGGTAAACAATTGCTTGCCTGTCCATTGTTTCACGATGCTCGCTAGAAAATAGATCGTATTTCTAAATTTCCTTATTTTTCTCACAAATTACCCAGAAAAACTCGCCGCTTTTAGCTGCATGGAGTTCGTCCATGCCACACTGATAGAGTGCCTGGTCTGCAACATGGCCTATAACCTGCACGGCCCGTACAACATGTGCAGAGCCATCAGGCACCTCAAGGCCAAACACCCCCACGTCATGCCCGAGTACAAACTGTCCAAGGAGGCAGCAGCTGCTGGCAAGGCCACGGGCAAAGGCAAACGCAGGGCCATCGGGCAAGAGGAGGAGGAACAAACCGGTTCGACTAGAGCGCAGGTCAAAGTGCCGGAAATGCCAGCTATCAAAGTCAAGGTGAGGGTGTATTACAATGCTCACGTTTTACGATTAGCATTTAGCAATGGAATTGGTTCAAAAAGAACCGCGCAGCTGCATTGTTATTCATTGATTTGTTTTTTTTTCGAATTTCGTCACAACTGAAAAAGAAGCAAAAAAAAGTGTGATCTCGGGCGGGCTCGAACCGCCGACCTTCAGTGTGTTAGACTGACGTGATAACCACTACACCACGAGATCTGCAGCCGTATTTCTCAAATACACACTCTTATACGTTATTTACTAAGTTACTAAGTAGAATTTTCGATTTTTGCGAATTTCCCTAAATTCCCCCAAATTTTAGGAGGCCCGTCTGGTGCCCCAGCCCTCGGCGGAGGTGCTGCCGAGCCGTGGGGCCGGCGGGGACGCAGGGGAAGCACGGGGGGTAGTGGAATCGCGTCGAGTGGAGGTGGAGACTCTCGCGAGCGTGGACCAGCTGCGCGAGTTGTACGGGGTGGACGTGGAGCGCATGCGCACGGTGGTGGGGCCCAGCGGGGACAAGGTCTTCCTGCTGGTGCCCGAGGGAGAGAGCCTGGACGAGGAGACGGCCGGTCAGTGCGTGCGTGCCTGCGTGCGTGCCTGCGTGCGTGCCTGCGTGCCTGCCTGCGTGCCTGCGCGCGTGCCTGCGTGCGTGCGTGCGTGCGTGCGTGCGTGCGTGCGTGCGTGGGCAGCGTGTGGCGCAGCGGTAGAGAATCGGCCTCTTGCGCGTACTGTCCTGGGTTCGCTCCTTCGTGGAGTGGGGATTCCCCTGTCAATGGACTTTCTCACGCTGTCGCTGCTTCTAGTTGCAGTGGGCGTTCTTCCGAACGTCCTGGGGGGCCTTTGCGGCTAATGTGCCTCTCTAGACAGGAAGGCGTCATGGAGATGGGTATGCTCTAACTCTAGCGTTGCCCCTAATCCAACAACAACAACGTGTGTGCGTTTCCCGAATGAGTCCACAGTGCCTGTATTCTGTACATACATGGCTGGCAATGTACACGGTCGTAGCACCGTTTAGCGCGACTCGTCGCAGCGCTGGATGGCGAAGCTGCCCCGGCGAATGACACCGAAATAGCGGCGGCGGAGGGTTCGACCGCGCCGAGCGACGCCCCACCCATGCCGGAGCCCTTTGAAGAGGCGGCCGCGGAGTGATGATGCTATTAATCGCTCCCCCCCCCCACAATTCTGTTCTCTTTCGTCGGTATGTTTTGCGTATGCGTTCTGCTGTGTTGCCTTTGAATGCGCTCGTTCGGACGACATCCGCAAATCTCCTATCGGGACACTGCAAGGCAAGTCTGTTTTGGCATGTCGCTTTGAAACACAGACGTTTGAGTTGGCTACAACGCAACGGTCTCCTTCTCAACCATACCTGTAACTGGGATGGCGTTTTCCTCCCCCCCCCCCCAGTCCTAGGTTTGACCCCACCCACACCCTCCCGAACCCGTGGCACGACGAAGGCGCTACAGAATTCGGCTATTTACCCCTCCCCCACTCTTCCAGACCCGGTTACAAGTATGGTACCCTCCAACCAACTCGGAGGTCAAGTCGACATCTGAAGGTCCGGCCTTTACAGTATCGACCCCTTGCTACACGTAAGCTCGTGCGTCCGTGGACTCAATTGGTTGCTGTAGTGTATAGCGCCCAGAAGAATGTGACACAGCCGGATTTTACATGGATAACCCTTAACGTCACTAACTAAGTCAACTGCAACAAAAGCAACAACAACAACAACAACTGGCCATTTAGGCACCCCACTCTGCCAGACCAGGTTACGGGTATGGGTGTTGCGTACCGATCTGTGTTGTCGTCACGAAACAATTTTGCACTTGTTTGGCTTCTCTACCGTCCTCAAGGACACATACACCCGCTCGCGCGTTGTTGTCGTGCACTCTCGCTCGCGGCTGCCGGACGAGTGCAATTGAGACGCGTACGAGTCAGGTCAGTCACTCGGCAAATCGGCGCCGACCGCACGCGCGCGCGCGCGCGCGCGCGCGCGCGCGAGAGATCTAACCAACCGTGGCGAAGAAAGTGTCACTTCGATTCCGTTGGTGACCGTACACCAATGATTCGGCTCGCTGTGCAACTACATAGGTACATCATACCAGTCACAGTGGCAACTCGCCATTTGCTTCCCGAAATGCACCGTATACACGTACATACAGTATTTTTGGGTTCAACTCGCAGCACTGCAATCGGCTTTTTTCCACAACTCTTCAATTGTGCCAAACAGGCGCCTGATATTCGAATGACACCACAACAGTCTATGGAAAAGAATAGAGGTGTTGTGTGCAGGAAATGTGAATGCGCCCCCATCTGTGGATTTTTTTACGTTTATCTCTAGAGCTCTCTACGTTTATCTCTAGAGCAGTAGTGCGTCCAACACGAGTGTGTTTCTCTAGTCTAAAATCGCCTATGAGCTGCGTATCGACCGCATATCAGATGGAATCGGATACGGCGGAAGGGTGGTGTGATCGGAGGTCTAAGTAATCTTCTAGAATGTTCTTCGGTGTTTTGATCAGGCGAACTCAGCGCCACTTTCTGACGTCCTTGATGGTCTTCTTCAGCGGGGCGTACTTGAACTTCACCGTGTCGCCCACGTTGAACTCGTTTGGCGTTGTCTGCGATTGTACGCGCGCTCAGTATGTATATACACCTTCGCAATTCGTTCGAACAAGTCTTCTTACGAATTCGAAGCTCTTGCCCTTGCTGTAGAGGCCCTTGGTGCTGACGAACCGGTAGGTGTTTTCAAAGCCGACCACCTTGCCCGTGTAGGAGCTGCCGCCCGCCAAAAGCAGCTGCGCCTTTCTCGCTGTGCCGTCCATCCTGGCTGCTGTGCAATCGAAAGTGAAAGAGTTTTTGGCCAGGCGCGACTACAACGGGGCAGAAGAGAGCGGCGACAGAGAATGGAATTTCGTCTTCTCCGCTTCTCGACTTGATTGGCGGCGCGCGCGCACCGCCAAAATACCGGTTTCACTTAATTGCCGCGGCAGCTGGAGAGTTTGCAAGCCGCTGGCACCAACTCGCCACGACGTCCGTTGTACGAATTTTGCCGAGCCAGCCACCGTCTCACTCTCTCTCTCTCGCTCGCTCTCGAACCAACCGTCGTCGGCCGGCCCCTATCGGGAGAAACTCAAGGGAAAATAGACGAAGATGCACAACGGAGCGGTCCGGAAGTCGGCCCTGCTGGCCGGAGACCTGGGTATGGGTTGATAATGAGGATTTTATGCATTTCTTTATGATTTTTTTTCACCTAAATTCAGGCAAGATCACCGACGTCGTCTCCAGAAAGATTCTCGTACAGCGCGACGGCTATACCGGCAGCATCCCGTGTGACCACGTATGTTCAAGTGCCTTTTGTTTATCACTACCACTTCCCCGGGGGGGGGGGGTGACCCGAACCCCCCCCCCCTCCTTTGCCCACTCATTCTCCCGCGTTTTTGCGCCCTGTCCTCTAGCCTGCGTCTCTTCAGCACTTTCAACTTTCAATACCGAAAAACCACCGCAACAATGCACTGCTCAGCAAGCTACAATACCCGCTGATCCGTCGCTCGCATTTCAGAATTCCCGCACGCGCAACATCAAAGTGGGAGATCGTGTGACGTACAACGTCTACCACGGCGCCGGCTTCGGCCAGTTCGTCGGCGACATCATCCGCAAGGGCTAGACAGAAGAAGGATTTTGAGACCCCAACGAGACCGAACATTAGGACGATTTTCTAAGGGTCGCTGCTGTCTAGAGAACTAGCGAACTGACATGCCTTTTCATATGTAGCATTTTGGTAGAATACTAGACTGCCACGCTCCTCAAAACGCACGGTTCGGCCGCATGAAACTCTAGTTAGAACGAAATACAAACATGGGGTCTGTGAGGGTGCGTGCGTGCGTGCGTGCGTGCGTACGTGCGTGCGTGCGTGCGTGCGCGCGCGCGTGCGTGCCGGTGCGTGCCGGTGCGTGCGTGCGTGCGTGCGTGCGTGCGTGCGTGCGTGCGTGCGTGCGTGCGTGCCGGTGCGTGCGTGCGTGCGTGCGTGCGTGCGTGCGTGCGTGCGTGCGTGCGTGCGTGCGTGCGTGCGTGCGTGCGTGCGTGCGTGCGTGCGTGCGTGCGTGCGCTTACATGACATGGCTTTTTCGCTTATATCGCTTGCACCAGTCAGCACAACTGTTGCATCGCGGCGCAAGTTTATTCACTCGATCCTACGCAAACACTAGAAAACAGTTGGGTGTTTATATCTCGGTAAACTTGCAGGCTGCGTGCGGGTGTGACATTCACCGCACAATAGGTCAGTTTGTCTGCTAGGGACGTTCATTTGTGTTTTCCGTGTAAAGAATGCTCAAATTCGGCGCTAGAAAAATGAGCTTTCGCTCCATAGCTACAGTACTCCTGACTCTCTGCGTCTTGTATGCAAATTTTGCGCTGAATACGGCCTGCACTCTAGGCGAAGAACTGCGCGACGAGGGGCGTGTGAATTTCGGATATTTTGAGATCTGAAAAAGGTGTTCCACTTGCAACTGTAGTGTGTTTAATGTAGGTAGGTAGATGCATTCAATGTAGTCGCTCAGCTGCGACTGCAAATAGTGGTGGATATACAGACCGTAGCTGGTGGATGTGAATAAAGAGGAGAGTTGCCTAGTTTCTGACCCTTCAACGCATACTGATTTCAATGCCTCAAGTGGCTAGAGAAGGAAAACACTGATACATTCACACGTTTCTTATACCGCCCACACGATCGTCCGCTGCGAGACCGATCCGGAAAATGAAGATGAGCCGGACATGTTCGTCCGCGGCTGCTACTTCGTCGCTCAGAATGGTACGACGTTCGAAGTGGACGTGGGCGAGAGCTTGGTGGACGGCGCTGGCACGCGGCTCGCCTTGTGCGCGCCCCAATCCTCGGCCGAGGGCGTGCATCTACTAGTGACCGGTTAGTGCTTGCGCAGGTGCTTGCGTAGGTGCGTACGTAGGTGCGTGCGTGCCTGGGTGCGTGAGTGAGTGCGTGCGTGCGTGCGTGCGTGCGCGTGCGTGCGCACACTTCCAAAACCGTTGCACAAGCAAAGCGGATGCCCTTCAGCATGCGTAGACTCATCCGGAGGCTATAGGAGGGAGCGGGAACAATGGACGGAAGGTGCGAATTTGACATTCTGCGCTCCAGCTGTTGACAACTACAGAGGAAGCCGGGATGCCAAAGTCATCGACGCGGAATGTCTAGTGAATGGAACGCGCAAGCCAGCCGGCAGCAAGATTCGCGATGACCACGAGTGCGCACGCACGCACGCACGCACGCACGCACGCACCCACGCACGCACGCACGCACGCACGCACGCACGCACGCACGCACCCACACACGCACGCACGCACGCACGCACGCAAGCACGCACGCGCGCTCGCGCGCACGCACGCACGCACGCACGCGCGCGCGCGCGCGCGCACGCACGCACGCACGCACGCCCGCACGCACGCACGCACGCACGCACGCATGCACGCACGCACGCTCGCACGCACGCACCCACACACGCACGCACGCACCCACACACGCACGCACGCACGCACGCACGCAAGCACGCACGCACGCACGCACGCACCCACACACACACGCACGCAGGCATGCACGCATGCACGCACGCACGCAAGCAAGCACGCACGCACGCACGCACGCACGCACGCACGCACGCACCCACACACACACGCACGCAGGCATGCACGCATGCACGCTCTCCACAGATTTTTTTACTTTCAGTTTTCTCCTGAAGGAGTGCCGTTATGACCACAACGCAGGTTCATTTTCCTGGAAGTCGGTTGGCTGTTGGATTTACACGGAGACACCGCTAAATTTTCCAATCAATCACACAGAGAACCATAACGCCAGTAGATTTCTCGAAGCAAATGGCAGCGGTTCCTTTGTCGTCAACGACATTACGGTGGCAACCTGCACTGAAGGCTACGATGGCGCTTTTAGCACGTCTTTCAAGAGTTGGTGGCTTATAGTTTTTTGCTACTGTACTAAGCGAATCCAGGTAACCACGCGCAATTTTAGTTTGTCTCACTAGCGACGGCAGACGCATCATGGAGCCGGGTGACATTTGGACGGAGTCCAACAGAACGTACGAGTGTTTTTCTGCTGAGACCCAAATGGAATATGACAGAGGCGGTCACGCAAAGATCGGTCTGAGAGGCTGTCTCGATGCCAACGACATCCAAAAGCCGCCAGGTCATGATTTTTCCACTTTGATCTCATTTTAATTCTCACCAAGTTTCACACATTCAACAATGTCTCCTTGCTGTATTTGTTTTTCTCGTGCTGCCCTAGATTACAGATGGCAACCTTCCGAAAGTCTTTGGCTAATTGCGCGTCTCTAGACGGGAAAGCGTCATGGAGATGGCTATATTGCTAATATTGGCCATTTACGGCCTCCTAGCGTTGTCCCTAATCCAACAACAACAACAACAACAACAACAACTGCCACTGCATTTGTTTCTAATATCGCAACCTATTGCTGTAATCGCTTTAGGCTCGTTGAAGCTTGTCGTGGGCGGCTGGGTGGAGGTGTGTGAGCGGTCGACGTTCGAACAGCTCTACAGTTGGGAGGTGACCGATGCGTGTTGGCTAAAGGATCATTTAAACAAAACCATTGTCTTCAACGCCACTAATGCAGTCAAGGATGGGGACACTGTACTGGCGGAATGCGATAACAGTGGCGCCGTGGGAAGGGTCATCGGCAAAGGTGCCTTTCGAACACTTTCTGTGTTTAACTACTGTACCTAAGAATTTTAAATGTTTTATTGTTTTACTGGTACTTACACTGTTTATTTGAATTTATTCAGTCTGTTTTGGAGACGGCGTTTTTCACCGAGTTGGCGAGAACTTGACCGACTCTCGAGGTTTGAAAAAGTTTTTTTTTCGTTTTTTTTTGTGTGAGACGGCATTTTGGTGCGCTTTAGGCCACCCCGCCGAATGCGTCACGTCGCGGCGTCATGGCGCTGTAATGGCGGTCATTGGCTGCTTTTATGATGGGAATTTGAGAGAACCAAACTCCACAAAATTGTCAGAAGATCATATTGTCAAAAGGTCATATAGCGCAGCTAATACAAACATTAATCACATTTGGAACATGCGTTTCTTGTTAAGCGGGAAATATCGAAGAGTTGGACCCGCACCGGTTTTGCACTTACAGCGCGCTTCATTGTTTATAGGTGCGTCTTCAATCGTTTTCTCGGAAGATTCATGTGGGCGGCCGTAGGTGACGGCTGTTGGTTCAAAGACGCAGCGAACGCCACCAAATTACTGTCTTTCGGCAGCAACGCCACAGATGTCGACGGCAGACTCCTTGGACGCTGCGTGCGCCACGACGAGCGAGATATTGGACAATACGCGCCACTGGGTACGGTAGTTTTTGAATTATTTGCATACTCATTTTTGATTTGTCCAGCACGTTATATTATAGCCGCGTAATATAGAGGCATTTTCTCATTGGAGAGTTCAAGGATTTAAGGATTCAACAGTATACAGGTCCAATGTAGCGCATTGCAATGCAAATCCCGGTAATGGAAAGTGTGACCAGTCACAAGAACAACTCTTAATTATTGCGCTTAAATTTGCGCTTACAGTATGCCGACACGATGGCGGATGGCTCAACCTGAACACCACCGTGCTAGCGGGCAATTATGAGCTCAGGTGCAGCCGCGGTCGCATGCTGCGCACCCGCTGCCAGGCTAGCGTCGCGCATTTTATATTAAATAATTAATTTTATTTAAAACTGTTATGATTAAAATTAAGTAAAGACGACTCACGTCCGCAAAGTGAACTTGCGCGCGACGCTGGCCTCCTAGACGGCGGAAGGACGTCTTCTTCGCAGCACCGAAATAATAGACGGAGTGAAGCACTACTGCGAGCGCGTCTGCGGCGGCCGACAGTTGCTCTACAAAAGGGCTCCGATTGCCGAGCAGTTGGCTTTGGAAGTTCGAGATCTGTGCGCAAAAATCGCGCCGAAATCCATGGACTTTCTTTGACAGTCACCGATATTCTCGTGATATAGGGTGATCACAAATCGGCGATACTCGTTCCGCAGAATTGGCGCACACTGCAAAAGCGCACGCACGCACGCGGGGTTTACTGTAGCTCATACCAACTACCCTCTGTGCTGATCCTTTTTTTCCAGGGTCCTTTTTTCAGGATTACGGTAAGCTCCGGTTACGTACAGCCCTAACGACGCTTCCCAGCATAAAGTGTCGCTCATGCTAGAACTTCAGATTACTGTAGTTTTAGAGTCATTTTCTGCAAGAGTCAACAGTTGTGATAGGGTGTGTTTGTTGCACGCATCGATTGACAATATTCTAGTTTTTTATCAGTTATTGTCAACCTATGGGGAACGCTGCGCATTTTTCTGGCGGTTTGTTGTTTCGAAGGCAGTGCAAACGGTGCTACCGTGTACCTACTGGGACCTAACCTGCAATAAATCACACCGTATTGTCGTGACAAAGTGACAAAACGCGCAGTCGCTAATTCGGCCGTTCAGCTGTCGAGGTGGGCAGGCGCAAGTCCCGCACACCTGTCTGCCATTTTTCATTGCGTCTCTAGCGATTTATATGTTTTTTTTGCGGAATATGCTCTGGCGGAAGAAGGGCATTTTCGGAGTCGCGCGGTGGCTTGGCGACCGGAGGCCCTAACTCATCCGGGGGCGCGAAAAAGCTGTCGCGCGGCGCGTCGCTCGTAAATCAGTTTTCAGCGTCGTCGACGGCGCCCGTTAGCATACATGCGTTAGGCGCACGCCCGCCGGCCATGCATACTCGCCGCCACTGGAAGTTAGTTCATTTGGCATTCATTGGGGAGGCGGGGGGCAGGGTGGGCGGGGTGTTTGCTCGGGGCGGGGTCGAGTTTAATCGGAGGACGGCGCGACGACGCGACATCGATTCCTCCTCCTCCGCTGTTAAAAAGTCAAACAAACCCGGTCAGGCCATCCGGCTCGATAACGGGCCGCGGGAAGCGACAAGCGACATCCATCGCCCCTGGCGCTATAGCGCTGTCGTCGCCGAGCAGGCCACTCAACTCGACGGCAACGACGACGCCGAGCGAGTCTTGGACGACGCTTCCTCGCGCCTATACTTTTGTCGCCTCGCGGTCGCTCGCTCGGCGCGCTCCCTCGCGGCCCTAGTAGCTGTCACCTTTCAAATTGAATTAATCAGCTAATGGAAGCGGCGACGACGGCGTCGACGCGGGGTTGCCAGGGCGAACCTGCGCCCATTCACTCCTGTCGGCGGGAGGGCGCCTCCTTGCCGGCGGTTCAGTACGGTAATAGGCGTGAGGCGCCAGAAGTCGCGAAGGCGCCTCCGTCGTCCGCCCTCGGTCGGTCAGTCTCTCTAGGCGGCCGTTCTTCTCTAGCCACCCGTCTCTTCGGCCGAGCCCGCGTTCGCGTCACGAGCAAAGAGGAATAGGGCGCAAGCGCCGCTGCAGGTGCGGGTGACAGGCACCAGCCGTAGTGGCCCTCGAACGCCCCGCCCCGACAGCCGCCGAGATGCGTGGCCTGGCCGATGCGGTCGCCGCCGGCGGCAAGGACGCCTGGGACCGGTACAAGGAGCCCGTTCGGAGGTGGGGCTTTTGTAGTAACTTTCGTCTCTTGCGTTGTGCAGGGTATGGCCTAGTGGTAGAGAATCGGCCTCCTGCGCGCACGGTTCTGGGTTCGATTCTTGATGGACCCACTAGATCGAGGACTTCCCTCTCCATGGATTTTCTCGTGCCGTCGCTGCCCATACATTACAGATGGCGTTCTTCCGAAGGTCTTTGCCCAATTCTGCGGCTCCAGACGGGAAGGCGTCATGGAGATGGGTGTGCTACATGTGCCTCCTAGCGTTGCCTCTAATCCAACAACAACTTTCCCTCTTATATGTACACGTCTTGCCGTGGTGGTGGGTGCAAACTTGGAGGCGCGCCGGTCGCAATATCCGTCGCGTCGTCGTCGTCGAGGCGTGATAACGGGAACGGGGGCGGAAGCGCGCTCGCCCTCGGCTTGGAAAATCAATCGACGAAAATTGCGGCGCTCGCGCTAACTGGCTAACTAACTGACGGGGGCCACCTAGCCGGATTAACGCCGTATAGGGGCTCGTAAATAAAACAGACTGAATTGGCTAGGTCCACGCGCCTTCCCCCCCCTCCCCCCCCCCTCCCCAGGCCTTACCTCCTATACCACAGGGGAGAGGGGCGCAGGATGCGCTACAGTAATTTGGTTAGCGGTTGTCATAAAAGACAAACGCAATCGACATGGCAGGCGAAAGCATGTCTGCACTGGAAGCGCAGTGGAGCAGAGTGGGGAGGTAAAAAAAAATTATTTGTGACAGACATGGTGAGCAGGGACATTTGTCCACACACTATTGAGTTAGAAGGTCTTTGTGCGAATATTCCCTTAAGTTTAGACGGTTTCTTTAAGAAAATGACAAGTAAATGCTACTGTACAAGTAACAATACAGTACATTCAGATTCGTGTCTCGCAGTCGTTCCGTCGACAGGCAGCATCTGGTGAACGAGGACGGAGAGGACGGTGGCACCAATTCAAATCTTTATTCCTACGAAGCAGACGGCTTTTCCCTGGACAGAAACCGGATTCTGACGGTTCGCGAGGCACGCGCGCGCGCGCGCACACGCACGCACGCACGCACCGACACGAACGCACCGGCGCGCACCCACGCACGCACCGACACGCACGCACCGGCGCGCACGCACGCACGCACCGGCACTCACGCACGCACGCGCGCACGCACGCACGCACGCACGCACGCACGCACGCACGCACGCACGCACGCGCTCACGCACGCTCGCACGCGCGCACGCTCGGAGGCACGCACGCACCGGCACGCACGCACGCAGGCACGCACGCATGCACGCACGCACGCACGCACGCACGCACGCACGCACGCACGCAAGCAGGCACGCACGCACGCACGTACGCACGCAGGCACACAGCGGCACGCACGCACCGGCACTCACGCGTAGGCATTCGAGCGGGTCGAGTGCTGCGCGCGCCTGCCGAAGCGCTGGCAGCTGGCTCTTCTCGCCAACGTCGGCTTCGTCATCGTCTTCGGCATCCGCTGCAACTTCGGCGCCGCTCGCTCACACATGACCAAGAACCACACCGATATACACGGCAACGTTTACGTCAGTGAAGTTTTAGAAGAATTCTTTTGAAAATAAAAAGCAATGCTGCTGCTACATACACCTAAAAGAAACATTTTAGCAGCCTTATACGTCACTCTAGATAGAGGCAGGTTGTCAACATGCGGCTGAAACGCGAAATGAAAGACTTTATCCTTGATGGAATTTTTCGATTTTAATAAAAATCTAATAGTTGTATTAGCATGATGCAGTGTACCTAGACATTCCTACACTGTTGAACGTGCAATTTGCACGAGAGTATGGAACCCACATTTGAAGTAATCAATCTAATTTATCAACTCATACGACACATTTTTAGGAACCGGAATTTCATTGGACAGGCAGTCAACTGGGAATCATGGAAGGCGCGTTTTTCTACGGTTATCTAATCACGCAAATACCTGGAGGCTTTTTCGCGGCGAAGTTCCCTCCAAACAGGTTTAAGAGTCTTTGTCATTTAGTCATTTTCTGTCATTTTTGGACCGGTTTCATCTACCTTTTTTAATTTTAGGCTATTTGGCTTGGCTGTGGCCGTGGCTTCGTTTATCAATATTTTTGTGCCCATCGCAGTAAAGTGCGGTTATGGCTACGTGATCGTGGCAGAAGTCTGCCAAGGTTTGGCACAGGTTCGCTTTCTTTTATTCGTTTTTAGTAGTTCAGTAATGCGCTCCTCACACTAACTAATATGTCCCGCAGCACAAGTTTCTGTAACACACCGTACCCTTACAGTAGTTGTAAATTCAAGCATAATTTCCATGAACTCAGGGCGTCAGTTATCCGGCGATGCACGGAGTGTGGCGTTATTGGGCGCCACCCATGGAGCGCAGCAAACTGGCGACGACGGCTTTTACCGGAACTTACGCAGGGGCTGTGCTTGGCATTCCCCTTTCCGGATATCTAGTCTATTTCATTGGCTGGCAGGCGCCTTTCTACGTCTACGGTATGCAAATAGGTGTGCGTGCGTGCGTGCGTTCGTGCTTGCGTGCGTGCGTGCGTGCGTGCGTGCGTGCGTACGTGCGTGCGTGCCGGTGCGTGCGTGCGTGCGTGCGTGCGTGCGTGCGTGCGTGCGTGCGTGCGTGCGTGCGGTCGTGCTTGCGTGGGTGCGTGCGTGCGTGCGTGCGTGCGTGCGTGCGTGCGTGCGTGCTTGCTTGCGTGCGTTCGTGCGTGCGTGCGTGCGTGCGTGCGTGCATGCATGCGTGCGTGCTTGCGTGCGCGAGTGCCGGGTACGCGTACCGTACGCGAGTCTATATTTGCATAGCCGTAGAGACACACACACACACTTCCTGATTTCCGGTCGTCTAAATGGGACCATAAGTGCTAGCGTACTTATAGTCACACTCACATTACATATACTTATGTTGTGTAAGTGACACTGGGGTTGCCTCTTGGGTGGCTGAGAGCTAGTGTAGCTGGCTTGTTTGTTTGCCTGCGTCAACCACTGTCACTGTCAGATATCGATTTCTTCTCCCCTGTGATTCGTGCGCTTATGACGTGACTTGACGAGTACAGCTTACGACACGCTGCTATATGCATTAGGCATGTGCAAATGACAAACTGTGAGCTAAAGCTATATGAACATTTGCCGACGCACGCACCAGAATTTGTACAGCATCACCGGTGAAATGGGAGCAATTGACTGCGTTCAGTTTGCCCTAGCCCTCAAAAATGTTGAAGTGAAATACCTGAAGTTCTCACCCTCTCCAATAGAAGTTCACCTTCACTTAGGCATACTGTAGTATCGATTTCGACCTTGCCAGGGGCTCCATTTAAGCGGTGTGGGTGGGCGGGTAAATAACAAATAATATGATTTTTTTCAATTCTAGGACTGTGCGGCTGCGTGTGGGCGGTGTTCTGGTTCTCGCTCACGTTTGAGAAGCCCGCCGACCATCCGGCGATCGATCGGGACGAGCGAATCGCCATCGAATCCTCTCTCGGACACGTCTCGCATCTTGTGCCTAGCGTGAGTGCCGCCACATTGTTGTTGTTGGATTAGGGGCAACGAGAGGTCGTCAATGGCCCATACCCATCTCCATGACGCCTTCCAGTCTAGAGCCGCAGAATTAGCCAAAGACATTTGGAAGAACGCCATCTGTAATCTAGGGCGCGACCGCACGAGAGTGCGATTCAGTGGGCGATGTGACTGAGACTAGGACTAAGATTAGGATTTCAATTTTGCCGAGCAAGCATAAATTGAATGAGTGGAACTTTTATTTGCGTTTCTCTTGACTAGGTTATTCTTATTATAGGTAGTTGTTATTGGCATGTCTTCTTTATTAATTCTTGGCCACGATGTAGAAATCAATAGCGAGACACAAGTTATGGATGTTTCTTGCAATATAATGCAGCGAATCGTTGGTTGCACAGAAAATCAATTTGGGACATCCTCCACAACGCACAACTACGACAGTTTATACCGTTTCGCATTATACTGCAGATACACTCTACATGCAGAACAGTACCATCGCCCCAAATGAGTGGGGGTCTCAAAGTTCACATTGAATTGCGAACGAAATTCGCTTGCAGCTGGGCAACGTTCCCTGGCGCGCGATGCTGACGTCGCGAGCGGTGCACGCGATCGTCGTGGCGAACTTTGCGCGTAGCTGGACCTTCTATCTGCTGCTCAACCACCAGCTCACCTACATGGAGGAGAAGTTTGGCATGAGCAAGCTGGTGGGGGCACGCACGCACCGGCACGCACGCACGCACGCACGCACGCACGCACGCACGCACGCACGCACGCACGCACGCACGCACGCACGCACGCATGCACATGCACGCATGCACGCACGCACGGGAGTGCACGCACACACGGACGCACCCACGCACGCACGCGCGCACGCACGCACGCACGCACGCACGCACGCACGCTCGCACGCTCGCACGCTCGCACGCACGCACGCACGCACGCACGCACGCACCGGCCCGCACGCACGCACGCACGCACGCACGCACCCGCCCGCACACACGCACGCACGCGCACGCACGCACGCACGCACGCACGCACCGGCACGCACGCACGCACGCACCGGCACGCACGCACGCACGCACCGGCACGCACGCACGCACGCATCGGCACGCACGCACGCACGCACGTAATGTCAAGCTGCGCTTCTAATCAGCAACGTGTCACCAACGAACTACCAACTCACACTCAGCCAACATATACAATGTAGGTACTGCATGTACTATAGTACATTTGTGAAGTTTCCCAGTATCCGTTTCCAGAGCGGCTACTTGGCGGCGATTCCGCACGCGTTCATGGCAGTGATGGTGCTGTTGGGCGGTCAGCTAGCCGACTTTCTTCGGTCCAGACAGATCCTGTCCACCACGACCGTCAGAAAGCTCATGAACTGCGGGGGTACGGTATTTTTCACTGTACAATGTACAGTGTACGCATACAGTATCATACAGTAAGTTGTGCGATAGTTAGTGCGCGCTGTGAGGGGACCGCCATTTGAAGATATTCTCTCCTCAGGTTAGGTGGAATCGCATTCCATAAGTCTCCTGATCAAACGGGTGACATAACGAGGTGCAAAGATGTTAGAAATTGAAATTCAATTAACGTTTTTTTTTGCATTGGAGGGTTTGGCGGTGAGGCAGTGTTTCTACTGATGGTTGCTTATGCGAATAACGTGACGGCAGCAAACATAGGTCTGATTCTGGCGGTCGGATCCAGCGGCTTCGCCATCTCTGGTGAGACCTATAGTTTGCCTAGAATTGTCAGACCTGCAGTACGTACACACAGTCGCAGCTTACCAATATTGTCATCTTTTTCGACCTTTTCGTTGACCCGTACTGTAGAAAGCACACTAGTAGTAAGTACCCCCCGTTCCGCCAGCACCGCAGATTACGGTATGTTGCGTTTTTTCTATAACCGTTTTCGCGGGTAAAAACTTTGACGATTACGGTAGCCGCAAAAAATATCGTTCAGGTGAGCTGAGGGCCGCCCCCCTACCCTGGTGAGGTGGGGGAGGGTGGTGTTGGGCGGCCGCCAGCGGCGGCCATCCCAACAGTAACCGCCGCAGCTGCGCTGCGCCAGCAGCGGTCTGCATTTCCCGCAAGTTTACGGTGCGTCTCATTTCTCTACAACCGTTTTCGCGGGGAAAAATTTTGGCAATTACGGTAGTTCAGAATCCAAACTCTCCTGTGCTGACTGTAGTGCGCTGGTGGTCAAAAGCGTTGCACTGCATGGCGCAGCCATACAGAGGTCGTCGCGCCACTTCTACTCCAGTTTTCTCGGCCGCCGCAGCGCCAGCAACCAATTTCCCGCAAGTTTACAGTATCTTCCATTGTCTTGGAGTTGGGCAACAACGTTTAGCCGACTTCCGATCGCGCTTCGTCGCGTTTTCTCGCGAGTTCGTTGTTCAGGGCCGCGCCGAGGTCTTGAGCGCCTGCTTGGACGTGGTCGACGCCGCCGTCAAGGAGTTCGACCAGAGCACGTCGTCACAGTAAGTCTGCGCCTGCGTCGTCAACTCGCCGCGAGTTTCAGAGGTCGCAGAATGGGCCACCGTGTGGTGTAGTTGGCGGCGATCGAATGGCGGTGCTCGGTCGTCCTTTGTGGCTCGAGTGAGTCGGCTCTTCTCCCCACGTCTGGGCGCTGCTCTAGCTGACGACCCGCTTCTGCGACGCGCCCCCAGTCGTTGGCAACCGTCTCAGTGAGTGTGTCTGTGCGTCAGTGCTGGCACTTTTGCTTGAGCCATTTATGATGTTGCAGGTTTCGCGTCGCTCGTCCTTTGGGCGTTGGCTCGAGTGAGTCGGCTCTTCTCCCCCAACAGGACGCCGCTCTAGCTGACGATAGGCTTCTGCGACGCGCCCCCAGTCGTCGGCAACCGTCTCAGCGAGTGCGTGCGTTCATGTGTGGGTGCTGGTGCTTTTGCTACGCAGTTGTGTCTCAGGTTTTGAAAGAATCGGACGTTGGCTTGAGTCTCTTCCCCCATCTGGACGCCGCTCTAAGTGCCGAAGCTGCGTCGCCTCCCCGTCGGCGCCATCAGCAACCATTCGTGAGTGCGTATGTGCATGTCTGTGTGTCGGTGCGGGTGCATTTGCGATGTTGTGGTTGCTGTCACTAGCCGATCCAGAAGGGGGTGGGGGGACCCTCCTGTCAGCTAGGGCAGGGAGGGGGAGAGGAAGGACGAGCACAGGGGCAAAGTGGCCATTCGTTTTCCATGGATTAAGGCACACAAAAGCGTTTCGCCTGTAGTTGGATTGCACTATTGTGTGTTGAGCAAAGCAAATACCGATATCAGGGCTTTGGATAGACTTCCGATAAAAGAACTCCCCCTTATGTCAGATTATCCTGGATCCGCTAGTGACTTCGAAGTTGGATTGCTGTTGCAGGTTTCAGCGTTGGCTCCAGTCTGTTCCCCCCATCTGGACGCCGCTCTAAGTGCCGATTTGCGACCCATCCCAAGTCCTCGCCATCGGCAACCATCTGTGAGTGCGTATGTGCATGTCGGTGCTGGTGCCTTTGCTCTTCTGTATGCAGTGTCATATTCCAGTTGCAGGCTTCAAAGCGCCCCGCTCCCAAGCCATCAAGAGCCTACTCATCGATGGCCCCCACCAGGTTGTTCGCCTTGTTGTGCTTGTTTGTGCTGGTGTGGATCGGCCCCATCCATCGTTGCAGCGTTGTCGGAGTCGGCAGCTCTACCCAGGTCGCCACCAGCGTGTCAGCCATTTCAGACACACCAGAGGCGTCCTGACAATCAGTGATTTCAGCTGTGTTGTTGTGGTACAGCATGCATTGTGAGTGGTGCGCATTCAAGAGAACCTGGTGTTCTGTAGTGGTTGGTTGAAAGAATGCACCCAGGCTGGGGTGGGGAGGGCAAGGTGGGCACCCGCCCTGTGTGGGGTCAGAGGAAGCTACCCACCCCTTGCAGGAAAGTTTGGGACCCGTGCTGGGCAAGTGGAGGTCTGCCCCCTCCCCCTCCAATGGGTGACTTGGGCGACAAAGTGCAGGGCGGCAGGCCAGAGGCTGCCCGCCCTGCAGTGGGCGCCTCTGTCATCAGCCAAGGCTTATGCTAACAAGCTACGACTGTAGTTGAAATCGTAGTGATATCGTGGTGTGTGTTAGGTGTGTGAGGTCTTGAGTCTTATGCTGTTCTAACAAGCTAACACTGTTGGTGTAGTTGAAATGGTGTGTGTGTGCGTGCGTGTGTGTGTGTGTCTGTGAGGTGTGAGGTCTTGAGTCTTATGCGGTCCTAACTTGCTACTGTTGTTGGTGCGGGTGAAGTCGCAGTGATATTGTGGTGTATGTGTGTGTGTGTGGGTGGGGTTACGCTTAATAACCGCACACGTTGAAAACCGCAATTCAAAACTTTGCACACTAAAGGTTTGAATTTCTTGGTTGTTGAGCAAAAATCGATAATAGCTGGTGACGACATTCCCCTTTACAACAACAACGCGATGAATGCCCTCGTGCAGCATTTTGTCAATGTAAAAGCCTATTTAGGCCTAGATCTAAGCATGAGCTTAAGCCTAAGCGTAATTCAAAGCCTAAACACAAGCCTAAACCTAAGCCTAAACTTTCTAAGAGGGGAAGCCTAAGTGGAAGCCTCGGTGGAAGCCTGAGCCTGAGCATATGGAAAACTGCTTAATTTAATGCCTAAGCCTAAGCCTAAACAAAGCCTAATCTTAAGCAAGTTCTAGGTCTAAGCCTAAGCCTAAACCTGAACAAATCCTCAGCCTAAGCAACTTTCCAAGGCGTGCGGTTTTCAACGTGTGCGGTTTTTAACGTGTGCGGTTTTTATCGTGTGTGGTTTTCAACTGACACCGTGTGGGTGGGTGGGTGGGGGTGGGTGGGTGGGTGTGGGTGGGTTCAGCCATATGCTATCCCAACAAACTAATGACTGTAGTTGAAGTCGTAGTGATTGTGGTGTGTGTGTGTGTGTGTGTGTGGTGTGCGAATGAGGGGTGTTGAAACAAGTTACAGTTGAAATCATAGTGATATCAAGGTGTGGGCTGTTGAGTCTTATCCTAACAAGCTACCACTGTTGTAGTTGGAGTCATAGTGATATCAAGGTGTGTGTGTGTGTGTGTGTGTGAATGCATGAATGAATCTTGTTGTTGGCTCTGCATGGCATGTTGAATGATCACACAAGAGAATGATCTGACAAGAATCACTGTGCACGTTGAAGTGATATCAAGGTGTTTGGGTGTGTGTGTGTGTGTGTGTGTGTGTGTGTGGGTGTGGGTGTTCAACCTTATGCTATCCCAACAAGCTAACGACTGTAGTTGAAGTCGTAGTGATTGTGGTGTGTGTGTGCGTGGTGTGCAAATGTGGGGTGTTTGAAACAAGTTACAGTTGAAATCATAGTGATATCAAGGTGTGTGTGTGTGTGTGTGTGTGAATGCATGAATGAATGTTGTTGTTGTTGGCTCTGCATGGCATGTTGAATGATCACACAAGAGAATGATCTGACAAGAATCACTGTGCACGTCGAAGTGATATCAAGGTGTTTGGGTGTGTGTGTGTGTGTCTCTGTGTGTGTGTGTGTGTGTGTCTGTGTGTGTGTGTGTGTGTACATGCTGACGGTATGGTGCATGTGCATTCACACCCTCTCACTCTGCTATGCATATGTATGTGTGCGTGTGTGCGTGCGTGCAGGCTGGAGTCGGAATGAGCACTACCTCGTCTGCAGGTGCGTGTCTAGCTGCGTCGACAATGTCATTAGCAGCTCCTAAGAGTCTTCAGCTGCCCAGAGCATCGCAGGCGTTGCTGAGGGCGTCATCAGCCTGTAGCTCGTCATGGCGTCTTAGCTGTCGCTCTTGTACAACGTCGTCAGGCACCATCCAAAGCAGGTGCGCTCATGTCAGTGCCATTCATGTCGGCGCATCAGAGGGGGCGTTTCTGACTGGTGGCGCCTCCATGGACGCCGTTCTAGGTGCCATGAGTTGCTGTGTCGCGTCGCCCAGCTCCACGTCTCCCACCCCCATCATGGCCAAACAGGTACCAGTAAGTTGGCGCCTGCAGGATTTGTCATGCACAACTCGCTGCGTCTTTTAGAGGATGGGTCAGCAGGAATGGGGTGCGGCTGAGTACTTTCCTCTCACTGGCCTCTAATTGGC
The DNA here is from genome assembly GCA_030248085.1 of Paralinhomoeus sp. GSCO2_6. Classification (NCBI taxonomy): domain Eukaryota; kingdom Metazoa; phylum Nematoda; class Chromadorea; order Monhysterida; family Linhomoeidae; genus Paralinhomoeus; species Paralinhomoeus sp. GSCO2_6. Next base: position 27,712 of record JASAMY010000658.1, on the reverse strand, counting down.
ATTGTCAACTCACCAAGCTGACAGGTGCGTGCGTGCGTGAGTGCGCATGTATTGGTTGTTGTACAGTGATTGTGGCGCATTCGTGCATTGGTGTCAAGCTCTGCACTTGTGTCTCGTCTGTGTCACCACTCATGTGTGAGTGTCAGTCTATGCACTTGTGTCTCATCATCGCGTGCATGTGCATGCATACAGTATCTTAAAGCACAGAGCGATAGTGTTCAGCTCGACTAGTGAACCTGCTTGCTGCCATCACGACGCTGCATCGTTGCCAATCCCATCATTAGTGTCGGCATCTCTGTGAGTCTATGTGTGTGTGTGCGTTGTTGTATCGTACATACGTATGTGTGTGCGTGCACACGTATTGGTTATTGTAGGGTGTGTGCGTGCGTGACTTGCATGCATGACTTTCATGCGTGAGTGCTCAGCAGAGCCATTGATGTTGCAGGAAGCGCGCCATCGCCACGCAACCCCTGCCAACTCGTCAAGAGCCTACTCGTCGATGACCCACACCATCCTTCCACAGGTTGTTCCTCTGTTGTGCTTGCTGCACTGGTGTGGGCCGACCCCATCCATACACCATCATTGCAGCGTCGGCGGAGTCAGCAGCTCTTGCATGTCACTGTGTCATCCGCAGGTTGCTGTTTTATCCACTCCAGCGCCACCCCCTGATGATCAGAGACAGCTGTGATTTCGGGCGCCTTGTTCTGATGCCCATTGTGATCGTGGGTGGGGTTGTGCATGATGAACCTCTGGTGAACTGTGCAGTGTTGGGTGCTATACTGTCTCTGACAATGGTTTGGCTGTGTCATCCAATCAAATAAACTGAGCAACATTTGCAACTGTTGGTTGAGAGTGCTTGCTGCCCTGTGAGGAAATGTGGGGACCTGTGGAAATCTGGGGTGCGCACACACACACACACACACACACACACACACACACACACACACACACACACACACACACACACACACACACACACACACACACACACACACACACACACACACATACACACACTTTGAGCCCACATACAGAGCAGAGGCGCCTATTGGAGGGGGGCAGTCTCCAATCTTCCCTGCAGGGAAGGGTCCCCAGATCTTGCCCTCTCCAACCCACCAACAGAGTGGTGCCCGGTTTCTCCATGGGGGGACAAGCACTCTCAACCAACAGGACGCATGCATGCACTGAAATGCCATGCACACAATGCAGAACTGAGCACCACGTTCTCTGAAACATGCACGACACCACCCTTGATCACAACTCATACACACACAACACCCTACACTGTCGATATCACCACAACAACATGCTCGATTGTCTGAAATCACAGGTGTCTCTGGTCGTTGGGGGTGGCGCTGGCGCGACAATGCCTGAAACAGCAGCCTGCAGACGCTGGTGCACTGGTGCCAACACTCACGTACCTGTCAGAGAAAAGATGGGTGGAGGGAGACATCGAGCTAGGCGACGCAACGCAGCAGCATCGTGAGCAGAGCAGAGTCAGAAACGCCCCCTCTGACCCAGTGAACATCGCCTACATGAGCGCACCTGCATTGTATGCTGCCTGATGATGAGCAAGAACAACAGGTAAGATGCTGTGACGAGCTGTAGGCTGACGATGCCTGCAATGCACTGGTTGTTAAAGAGTTGTGCACTGTTGAAGACTCTTGGGAGCTGCGAATGAAACTGGCGATGCAGCAAGACATGCACCTGCAGATGAGGTAGAGTTTGTTACTCCCACTGCACACGCACACACACACACACACACACACACACACACACACTGAGAGCAACACACCTACATATTCATTCTCTCGCATTGGCACCATACAACGAGGCAACTGTATACACACAAGCACCCTACAACAACCCTTACAAGCACTAGCAGACTTGCATGCGCATCTATACACCATAATGCCGCCTGGAGTTCAACAACACCAACAGTTGTAGGTTGTTAGGATAGCAGACTCAACAACACCCCACACTCACCCTACAACAACCCTAGCAGGCATGCATACGCATCGGTGCACAATAATGCAACATGGTTTTCACCAACACCAATGGTAGCAGCTGGTTAGGATAGTACACTCAACACCCTAAACAGACACAACACCTCACACGCACGCACGCACACACCATTTCAACTACACCAAACAGTGTCAGGACAGCATTAAACTCAGGCTGTGGCAGCTTTGTCACCCAACTCACCCCTTAGAGGAGCTCAGATCTCCGGGGCAGGGGCAGGCCGCCACTCCCTCAGCACAAGGGCGCACCCCAGATTTCCACAGGTCCCCACATTTCCTCACAGGGCAGCAAGCACTCTCAACCAACAGTTGCAAATGTTGCTCAGTTTATTTGATTGGATGACACAGCCAAACCATTTTGGGGGGGGGGGGGGGGGGGCTCGGGGGGTTCGCTTTTTCTCTTTTCTCCCCTCCCTCCTCCTGTCAGAGACAGTATAGCACCCAACACTGCACAGTTCACCAGAGGTTCATCATGCACAACCCCACCCACGATCACAATGGGCATCAGAACAAGGCGCCCGAATTCACAGCTGTCTCTGATCATCAGGGGGTGGCGCTGGAGTGGATAAAACAGCAACCTGCGGATGACACAGTGACATGCAAGAGCTGCTGACTCCGACGACGCTGCAATGATGGTGTATGGATGGGGTCGGCCCACACCAGTGCAGCAAGCACAACAGAGGAACAACCTGTGGATGGTGTGGGTCGTCGACGAGTAGGCTCTTGACGAGTTGGCTGGGGTTGCGTGGCGATGGCGCGCTTCCTGCAACATCAATGGCTCTGCTGAGCACTCACGCATGAAAGTCATGCATGCAAGTCACGCACGCACACACCCTACAATAACCAATATGTGTGCACGCACACACATACGTATGTACGATACAACAACGCACGCACACACATAGACTCACAGAGATGCCGACACTAATGATGGGATTGGCAACGATGCAGCGTCGTGATGGCAGCAAGCAGGTTCACTAGTCGAGCTGAACACTATCGCTGTGCTTTAAGATACTGTATGCATGCACATGCACGCGATGATGAGACACAAGTGCAAAGACTGACACTCACGCATGAGTGGTGACACAGATGAGACACAAGTGCAGAGCTTGACACCAATGCACGAATGCGCACACAATCACTGTACAACAACCAATACATGCGCACTCACGCGCGCACGCACCTGTCAGCTTGGTGAGTTGACAATGCCAATTAGAGGCCAGTGAGAGGAAAGTACTCAGCCGCACCCCATTCTTGCTGACCCATCCTCTAAAAGACGCAGCGAGTTGTGCATGACAAATCCTGCAGGCGCCAACTTACCGGTACCTGTTTGGCCATGATGGGGTTGGGAGACGTGGAGCTGGGCGACGCGACAGAGCAACTCATGGCACCTAGAACGGCGTCCATGGAGGCGCCACCAGTCAGAAACGCCCCCTCTGATGCGCCGACATGAATGGCACTGACATGAGCGCACCTGCTTTGGATGGTGCCTGACGACGTTGTACAAGAGCGACAGCTAAGACGCCATGACGAGCTACAGGCTGATGACGCCCTCAGCAACGCCTGCGATGCTCTGGGCAGCTGAAGACTCTTAGGAGCTGCTAATGACATTGTCGACGCAGCTAGACACGCACCTGCAGACGAGGTAGTGCTCATTCCGACTCCAGCCTGCACGCACGCACACACGCACACATACATATGCATAGCAGAGTGAGAGGGTGTGAATGCACATGCACCATACCGTCAGCATGTACACACACACACACACACAGACACACACTGTCGACACACACACACAGAGACACACACACACACCCACACACACACACACACACACACACACACACACACACACACACCCAAACACCTTGATATCACTTCGACGTGCACAGTGATTCTTGTCAGATCATTCTCTTGTGTGATCATTCAACATGCCATGCAGAGCCAACAACAACAACATTCATTCATGCATTCACACCCACACACACACACACACCTTGATATCACTATGATTTCAACTGTAACTTGTTTCAACACCCCACATTCGCACACCACGCACACACACACCACAATCACTACGACTTCAACTACAGTCGTTAGTCTGTTGGGATAGCATATGGCTGAACACCCACACCCACCCACACACACACACATACACCACAATATCACTGCGACTTCACCCGCACCAACAACAGTAGCAAGTTAGGACCGCATAAGACTCAAGACCTCACACCTCACAGACACACACACACACGCACGCACACACACACCATTTCAACTACACCAACAGTGTTAGCTTGTTAGAACAGCATAAGACTCAAGACCTCACACACCTAACACACACCACGATATCACTACGATTTCAACTACAGTCGTAGCTTGTTAGCATAAGCCTTGGCTGATGACAGAGGCGCCCACTGCAGGGCGGGCAGCCTCTGGCCTGCCGCCCTGCACTTTGTCGCCCAAGTCACCCATTGGAGGGGGAGGGGGCAGACCTCCACTTGCCCAGCACGGGTCCCAAACTTTCCTGCAAGGGGTGGGTAGCTTCCTCTGACCCCACACAGGGCGGGTGCCCACCTTGCCCTCCCCACCCCAGCCTGGGTGCATTCTTTCAACCAACCACTACAGAACACCAGGTTCTCTTGAATGCGCACCACTCACAATGCATGCTGTACCACAACAACACAGCTGAAATCACTGATTGTCAGGACGCCTCTGGTGTGGCTGAAACGGCTGACACGCTGGTGGCGACCTGGGGAGAGCTGCCGACTCCGACAACGCTGCAACGACGGATGGGGCCGATCCACACCAGCACAAACAAGCACAACAAGGCGAACAACCTGGGGTGGGCCATCGATGAGTAGGCTCTTGATGGCTTGGGAGCGGGGCGCTTTGAAGCCTGCAACAGGAATATGGCACTGCGTACAGAAGAGCAAAGGCACCAGCACCGACATGCACATACGCACTCACAGATGGTTGCCGATGGCGAGGACTTGGGATGGGTCGCAAATCGGCACTTAGAGCGGCGTCCAGATGGGGGAACAGACTGGAGCCAACGCTGAAACCTGCAACAGCAATCCAACTTCGAAGTCACTAGCGGATCCAGGATAATCTGACATAAGGGGGGAGTTCTTTTATCGGAAGTCTATCCAAAGCCCTGATATCGGTATTTGCTTTGCTCAACACACAATAGTGCAATCCAACTACAGGCGAAACGCTTTTGTGTGCCTTAATCCATGGAAAACGAATGGCCACTTTGCCCCTGTGCTCGTCCTTCCTCTCCCCCTCCCTGCCCTAGCTGACAGGAGGGTCCCCCCACCCCCTTCTGGATCGGCTAGTGACAGCAACCACAACATCGCAAATGCACCCGCACCGACACACAGACATGCACATACGCACTCACGAATGGTTGCTGATGGCGCCGACGGGGAGGCGACGCAGCTTCGGCACTTAGAGCGGCGTCCAGATGGGGGAAGAGACTCAAGCCAACGTCCGATTCTTTCAAAACCTGAGACACAACTGCGTAGCAAAAGCACCAGCACCCACACATGAACGCACGCACTCGCTGAGACGGTTGCCGACGACTGGGGGCGCGTCGCAGAAGCCTATCGTCAGCTAGAGCGGCGTCCTGTTGGGGGAGAAGAGCCGACTCACTCGAGCCAACGCCCAAAGGACGAGCGACGCGAAACCTGCAACATCATAAATGGCTCAAGCAAAAGTGCCAGCACTGACGCACAGACACACTCACTGAGACGGTTGCCAACGACTGGGGGCGCGTCGCAGAAGCGGGTCGTCAGCTAGAGCAGCGCCCAGACGTGGGGAGAAGAGCCGACTCACTCGAGCCACAAAGGACGACCGAGCACCGCCATTCGATCGCCGCCAACTACACCACACGGTGGCCCATTCTGCGACCTCTGAAACTCGCGGCGAGTTGACGACGCAGGCGCAGACTTACTGTGACGACGTGCTCTGGTCGAACTCCTTGACGGCGGCGTCGACCACGTCCAAGCAGGCGCTCAAGACCTCGGCGCGGCCCTGAACAACGAACTCGCGAGAAAACGCGACGAAGCGCGATCGGAAGTCGGCTAAACGTTGTTGCCCAACTCCAAGACAATGGAAGATACTGTAAACTTGCGGGAAATTGGTTGCTGGCGCTGCGGCGGCCGAGAAAACTGGAGTAGAAGTGGCGCGACGACCTCTGTATGGCTGCGCCATGCAGTGCAACGCTTTTGACCACCAGCGCACTACAGTCAGCATAGGAGAGTTTGGATTCTGAACTACCGTAATTGCCAAAATTTTTCCCCGCGAAAACGGTTGTAGAGAAATGAGACGCACCGTAAACTTGCGGGAAATGCAGACCGCTGCTGGCGCAGCGCAGCTGCGGCGGTTACTGTTGGGATGGCCGCCGCTGGCGGCCGCCCAACACCACCCTCCCCCACCTCACCAGGGTAGGGGGGCGGCCCTCAGCTCACCTGAACGAAATTTTTTGCGGCTACCGTAATCGTCAAAGTTTTTACCCGCGAAAACGGTTATAGAAAAAACGCAACATACCGTAATCTGCGGTGCTGGCGGAACGGGGGGTACTTACTACTCACACTATGCACAACGTATAATTTTTTAGTTTTAAATTTGAAAAGTTTTGAAAGTGGCGCACAGGCTTCAACGTGAACCACCTGGACATCGCACCTCGATACGCGGCGATTCTCATGGGCATGTCGAATGGCGTCGGTACATTTTCTGGCATGATCTGCCCGTACGTCACCGAATACCTTAAACCGGCTGTGAGTTCTTGGTCTCTGATTTGGCAATTCGGTACACGATTTGCAAAGCTTGAACTGACACACAGTTGGGTGATCACACCACACGGCAATGCAATCGCGCCGAGCGAACGAACGCAGCCACGATCGGGGCAGCTAATTCTACAATATTCCAATGCTATGTACAGCTCCGTGTAATAGCGCCCCATAGATTTGGCGAGCAACTGATAATGGATCGCGCACGCATGCCTAATGAGAGTCACATCCTCCTGTACCAATCCGGGTTCGCCCTTTTGCACATTCAGTCCCATCTTCAGAACAGCTTGCTGGATCGGTATGAGTGCACACAAATAAGCTATACTTGTACCGTAGCAGATATTGTCGTTGTGCCATGCCAGCTGCAGCACTGCTGACTTTAGGGAGGCGGCGAGCGGAACTGGGAGCGTATCTTCTTGCTGGCGAGTCTGATCCACTTCACCGGCGTCATCTTCTACGCCATCTTCGCCTCGGGCGAGAAGCAGCCCTGGGCTGAGCCGCCAGATGAGGAGGAGCCCTGGAACCAAGGCGCCAACGACTTTGCACAGAAAGCTGGTGCGTGCCAGTGCTGTTGCGTGCGTGCGTGCGTGCGTGCGTGCGTGCGTGCGTGCGTGCGTGCTTGCGTGCGTGCGTGCGTGCGTGCGTGAGAGCGTGCGTGCGTGCGTGCGTGCGTGCGTGCGTGCGTGGGTGGGTGCGTGCGTGCGTGCGTGCGTGCGTGCGTGCGTGTGTGCCGGTGCGTGCGTGCGTGCGTGCCGGTGCGTGCGTGCCGGTGCGTGCGTGCGTGCAAGGTGCGTGCGTGCGTGCGTGCGTGCGTACGTGCTTGCGTGGGTGCGTGCGTGCGTGCGTGCGTGCGTGCGTGCTTGCGTGCGTGCGTGCGTGCGTGCGTGCGTGCGTGCGTGCGTGCGTGCGTGCGTGCGTGCGTGCGTGCGTGCGTGCGTGCGTGCGTGCGTGCGTGCGTGCGTGTGTGCCGGTGCGTGCGTGCGTGCGTGCCGGTGCGTGCGTGCCGGTGCGAGAGAGCGTGAGAGAGTGCGTGCGTGCGTGCGTGCGTGCGTGCGTGCGTGCGTGCGTGTGTGCGCGCGCGCGTGCGTGCGTGCGTGCGTGCGTGCGTGCGTGCGTGCGTGCGTGCGTGCGTGCGTGCGTGCGTGCGTGCGTGCGTGCGTGCGTGCGTGCGTGCGTGCGTGCGTGCGTGCGTGCGTGCGTGCGTGCGTGCCACTGTCTGAGGCAGCCGTTCCAGCGCAAGCCGGTTATGGTGCGACTGAGCAAGTCGGCCTGGTGCCTTCGGGAGCGACCAATCAGCGCAAGCCTCGGCGTCCGCCACCCCCTCCCGGTGGCTCCAGGCCTTCCAGCGTCTCCAGCGCCGACCCCGTCCGGCAGAGCCCCGCTACCAACCCGTTCTCGAGCAGTCATCAACAGTGGCAGGTGGCCGCCGCGCCGCCCCCTCCCAGCTATCAGGACACGAGAGGCTCCTCAGAGTCCTACCGTAACCCGCCCGAACAGAGCCCCTACGGAGTGGCCAACGACTACTACCAGGGCTACTGAACTTAAAGGGGTTAGCTACGGTAGCAACCACCAAAGGTGCGCGTTGCGCAGATTTGCATACAGTATGCCTATACAAAACGTCGTGCGCCGATGGCGCAATTCCTTCGTTGTCGCAATAGACAGTGATTTGGTTCCGATACTGTAGGTGCATTCAGTGAATCTTTCACACAGCTCTACTCCTTCGCTATTCGTCTATTAGATCAATTGATTTAACGTTCTGGTCTTCATGGGAAGATTCACAGTACCGTAAACCCTGTAATTAACCCGCGGAGGCTAATTGCTTCGTTCGAGCCGTAGGAAGGTGCATAATTATAGAGGGGGGGGGGGGCTAATTACAGTATGGGGGCGGCATACGAACTCAAAATGGTCTTAGGAGGGTGTATAATTATGGGGAGCTAACTAACTATGAATAGGAGCTAATTATAGGGTTTCTGGTACGTACTGTACACGGTACCTCATGCGGTTGTTGTGTAACAGCGCCGTTTAGTACACGTCTAGTGGTAGTGCGTGTGAGTTGTGTGCTCGTCTGTCAGTGATCTGTGCATCTCCAACTCCCGGTGCAATCTCATTGTGATGTGACAGCGACCATCTCTTTTTTTCTTTCCACTGCACATTTTCTCTTCTCCTGGTACAACGTTTCAATCCCGCTTTAGGCGTTGATCGGTAGGTTGATTTGTTGTCAAGAACCTACGCAATACCGACAAAACAGTTTCACGTGCATACTGATGGAGGAAACCATTTGTATTATTTTTGCGTCTTTCGGAACGAAACTGCGCGCGATCGGCCTTTGAGAACAGCGCAACGACCACAGAGCGTGACAATCCCTTCTCAACATTCGAAATGCTAATAAACAATGGGCCTAATGGCTGGGTGCTGAATCACTCACAGCTCGTCTCTCAGATTTACGTCCCAGTAGATGTCATATTGGTCGTTCTCCGTCACACCGAAATGCCAGTCCTTCTCCCAGTAGAAAATGCAGCGGCTCGAATTGCCGCTGAGGGATGGGTTGCGCGGGTTCAATGGAACGGTCTACGGTATTTTTGCAGGTTGTTGTTGTTGTTGGATATACGGTACGTGTGTAGCATACCCTTCTCCATGACGCCTTCCTGTCTAAAGCCGCATAATTGTCCAAATACATTCGGAAGAACGCCATCTGTAATCTAGGGCAGCGACAGAGCACGAGAAAATCCATGAAAAGGGAAGTCCTCGATCAAGTGGCTCCATCAAGAATCGAACCCAGGACCGTGCGCGCAAGAGGCCGATTCTCTAGCACTATGCCATTTTTGTGCAGGGTTACAAGTGCACAAGTACTGCACCCTCGTCTCCAGCCAGCGCAACCGCCTCCCTTGCGAATCCTGCGCAGCGAGAATCGCGCGCGCAGAGGGACGGACAGTCGGCGAGCTGATGGCGCCATATTTTCTCGAACTCATCCGCGCGATTGAAGCAAGTGTAGGGCGAACCCGGGGCGGATAGACGGACTCCGCGCTGCCTCAGCTCGAAGGAGGCAGCGCGTCGGCGGCCGCCGATATCCGTCAGGCAGCGGCGCTCTGAATGGGCGCAAAAGGATGACCGTTCAGCAGCAGGATGTCGGCAAGGTGGCCTAGTGGTAGAGGACAGTACAATGTATGTTCCGCAAGGGTGGGTTCAATTCTCGAGGGATCCGCTATTGAGGACTTCCCTTTCACTAGATTTTGTCTGGTCATTCTTGCCGTAGAATTCGGTGTAGGGCGGCTCCGGGGCGCACGCACGCACGCACGCACGCACGCACGCACGCACACACGCACGCACGCACGCACGCACGCACGCACGCACGCACGCACGCACGCACGCACGCACGCACGCACGCACGCACGCACGCACGCACGCACGCACGCACGCACGTGTTGAGCTGCCAACTGCGCTTCTAATCAGCAACGTATCACCAACGAACTACCAACTCACACTCAGCCAACATATAGGTACTGCATGTACTATAGTACATTTGTGAAGTTTCGTAGCACCATCCTAGTATCTGTTCCCAGAGCGGCTACTTGGCGGCGATTCCACACGCGTTCATGGCAGTGATGGTGCTGTTGGGCGGTCAGCTAGCCGACTTTCTTCGGTCCAGACAGATCCTGTCCACCACGACCGTCAGAAAGCTCATGAACTGTGGGGGTACGGAATTTTTCACTGTACAATGTACAGTGTCCGCATACAGTATCCTACAGTAAGTTGTGCGATAGTTAGTGCGCGCTGTGAGGGGACCGCCACTTGAAGATATTCTCTCCTCAGGTTAGGTGGAATCGCATTCCATAAGTCTCCTGATCAAACGGGTGACATAACGCGGTGCAAAGATGTTAGAAATTGAAATTCTGTTGTGTCGTGAGCCGACTTTTGATACCTCTCTCTTCCAGTATCAAACAACGAGTTCAATTACAGACAGTTCACAATACGACCGTTTACTATCACTCTTGGCTAGTAATAGTTTCTAGTCGCAGTTCTTATATTCATGGAATGTTCTAATCACAACACTCCTCCTCTTCCCCAAGAAGCCTGACTAGCCCTTTACACCACGTCTTCTTCGCCGAGGTCGTCGTCGTCGTCGTCGTAGCAGTCGCCTGAAGACTTCTTTAGGCAGCTTACAGTCGAGACCTTGTTCTTGTCCCTTTTTCTGTTCCGCTGCCCCTTGTCCTTGTCGTCTTCGCTGCTCGACGAATCGTCGTTGTCACAGACTCGCTGAAGGTGGCCCTTGCTGCCGCACTTGTTGCAGGACAACTTCTTCGCAAAGCAGTCCTGGCGGTCGTGACTTCGACGCCGACTTCCACAGCTCGGGCAATGCAGGCTAATCTTCTTCTTGGCGTCTTTTCTGCTCGTCTCTGGTCGACTGCGGGTCACGTTCATGACTTCTGCTCTTCTGAAGTCTTCCCCGTTTCTGTTCGGCTTGCGCGCCATCTCCTCTGCCTGGGCATTCGCACTCTCCATGGTTTCGGCGATCTCAACTGCCCTGTTCAACGTCAGCTGAGTCTCGGCCAGCAGGCGCCGTCGGATCTCGTCTGCCCGGAGTCCACAAACCAGTCGGTCTCTGATGGAACGGTCGAGCTGTGTCGCGAATTCGCAGGAGCTGGCCAGCCTCCGCAACTCAGCGACAAACTCGGCGATTGTCTCATCTGACCGCTGGTCTCTTCTGTGGAAACGGTAGCTGTTGGCGACGACGCTTCGCTTCGGCTCGAAGTGGTCGGCCAGACAAGCGACGATTTCTTCCATCGTCAGATCCGCGGCCTTTCTCGGAGAGGCGAGTCCTTCCAGCAGCTTGTACGTCTGCGGGCCCATGACAGTCAGCAGCACCGCGGTCTTCTTCTTGGAGCTGGCGATCTCGTTGGCGAGCAGAAACTGTTCGAACCGCGCGACGTATCGTTGCCACTCCTCCTCCTTGGAGTCGAAAGGCTCGATCGTGCCGATCTGCGCGGCCATCCTTCCTTTCTTCTGCTGCCGCCGCCTAGCTCGCTCGGCGCGTTCGCTCAGTTGCTCGTCGGCCGCTTCTTCCGCTGTTGACGCGCTGGCCTGCGTGTCCTCTTCTGACGACGCAGCCGCTGCCAGCAGGCCTTGGCCTTGTTCCGCCAGGGCAGGAGGAAGTCTGCTGTTTCGAGTTCCGAATCCACAGCAGGTCACGCCACTGTTGTGTCGTGAGCCGACTTTTGATACCTCTCTCTTCCAGTATCAAACAACGAGTTCAATTACAGACAGTTCACAATACGACCGTTTACTATCACTCTTGGCTAGTAATAGTTTCTAGTCGCAGTTCTTATATTCATGGAATGTTCTAATCACAACAAATTCAATTAACGTTTTTTTTGCATTTTAGGGTTTGGCGGTGAGGCAGTGTTTCTACTAATGGTTGCTTATGCGAATAACGTGACGACAGCAAACATAGGTCTGATTCTGGCGGTCGGATCCAGCGGCTTCGCCATCTCTGGTGAGACCTATAGTTTGCCTAGAATTGTCACACCTGCAGTACGTACACACAGTCGCAGTTTACCAATATTGTCATCTTTTTCGACCTTTTCGTTGACCCGTACCGTGGAAAGCATCGTACACAAGATGCGCACGTTATTTTTTAGTTTTAAAATTTTAAAAGTAGTGAATGTTGCTCACAGGCTTTAACGTCAACCACTTGGACATCGCACCACGGTATGCGGCGATTCTCATGGGCATGTCGAATGGCGTCGGTACATTTTCTGGCATGATCTGCCCGTACGTCACCGAATACCTTAAACCGGCTGTGAGTTCTTGGTCTCTGATTTGGCAATTCGGTACACGATTTGCAAAGCTTGAACTGACCCACTGTTGGGGGTCATCACACCACACAGCAATGCAATCGCGCCGAGCGAACAAACGCAACCACGATTGGTGCAGCTAATTCTACAATATTCCAATGCTATGTATAGCTCCGTGTAATAGCGCCCCCTAGATTTGGCGCGCAACTGATAATGGATCGCGCACGCATGCCTATTGAGTCACATCCTCCTGTACCAATCCGGGTTTGCCCTTTTGCACAAGCAGTCCCATCTACAAGAACAGCTTGCTGGATCGGTATGAGTGCAAACATGAACAAGCTGCTTGTACCGTAGCAGATATTGTCGTTGTGCCATGCCAGCTGCAGCACTGCTGACTTTAGGGAGGCGGCGAGCGGAACTGGGAGCGTATCTTCTTGCTGGCGAGTCTGATCCACTTCACCGGCGTCATCTTCTACGCCATCTTCGCCTCGGGCGAGAAGCAGCCCTGGGCTGAGCCGCCAGATGAGGAGGAGCCCTGGAACCAAGGCGCCAACGACTTTGCACAGAAAGCTGGTGCGTGCCAGTGCTGTTGCGTGCGTGCGTGCGTGCGTGCGTGCGTGCGTGCGTGCGTGCGTGCGTGCGTGCGTGCGTGCGCGTGCGTGCGTGCGTGCGTGCGTGCGTGTGTGCGGGTGCGTGCGTGCGTGCGTGCCGGTGCGTGCGTGCCGGTGCGTGCGTGCGTGCGTGCGTGCGTGCGTGCGTGCGTGCGTGCGTGCGTGCGTGTGTGCGCGCGCGCGTGCGTGCGTGCGTGCGTGCGTGCGTGCGTGCGTGCGTGCGTGCGTGCGTGCGTGCGTGCGTGCGTGCGTGCGTGCGTGCGTGCGTGCGTGCGTGCGTGCGTGCGTGCGTGCGTGCGTGCGTGCCACTGTCTGAGGCAGCCGTTCCAGCGCAAGCCGGTTATGGTGCGACTGAGCAAGTCGGCCTGGTGCCTTCGGGAGCGACCAATCAGCGCAAGCCTCGGCGTCCGCCACCCCCTCCCGGTGGCTCCAGGCCTTCCAGCGTCTCCAGCGCCGACCCCGTCCGGCAGAGCCCCGCTACCAACCCGTTCTCGAGCAGTCATCAACAGTGGCAGGTGGCCGCCGCGCCGCCCCCTCCCAGCTATCAGGACACGAGAGGCTCCTCAGAGTCCTACCGTAACCCGCCCGAACAGAGCCCCTACGGAGTGGCCAACGACTACTACCAGGGCTACTGAACTTAAAGGGGTTAGCTACGGTAGCAACCACCAAAGGTGCGCGTTGCGCAGATTTGCATACAGTATGCCTATACAAAACGTCGTGCGCCGATGGCGCAATTCCTTCGTTGTCGCAATAGACAGTGATTTGGTTCCGATACTGTAGGTGCATTCAGTGAATCTTTCACACAGCTCTACTCCTTCGCTATTCGTCTATTAGATCAATTGATTTAACGTTCTGGTCTTCATGGGAAGATTCACAGTACCGTAAACCCTGTAATTAACCCGCGGAGGCTAATTGCTTCGTTCGAGCCGTAGGAAGGTGCATAATTATAGAGGGGGGGGGGGCTAATTACAGTATGGGGGCGGCATACGAACTCAAAATGGTCTTAGGAGGGTGTATAATTATGGGGAGCTAACTAACTATGAATAGGAGCTAATTATAGGGTTTCTGGTACGTACTGTACACGGTACCTCATGCGGTTGTTGTGTAACAGCGCCGTTTAGTACACGTCTAGTGGTAGTGCGTGTGAGTTGTGTGCTCGTCTGTCAGTGATCTGTGCATCTCCAACTCCCGGTGCAATCTCATTGTGATGTGACAGCGACCATCTCTTTTTTTCTTTCCACTGCACATTTTCTCTTCTCCTGGTACAACGTTTCAATCCCGCTTTAGGCGTTGATCGGTAGGTTGATTTGTTGTCAAGAACCTACGCAATACCGACAAAACAGTTTCACGTGCATACTGATGGAGGAAACCATTTGTATTATTTTTGCGTCTTTCGGAACGAAACTGCGCGCGATCGGCCTTTGAGAACAGCGCAACGACCACAGAGCGTGACAATCCCTTCTCAACATTCGAAATGCTAATAAACAATGGGCCTAATGGCTGGGTGCTGAATCACTCACAGCTCGTCTCTCAGATTTACGTCCCAGTAGATGTCATATTGGTCGTTCTCCGTCACACCGAAATGCCAGTCCTTCTCCCAGTAGAAAATGCAGCGGCTCGAATTGCCGCTGAGGGGATGGGTTGCGCGGGTTCAATGGAACGGTCTACGGTATTTTTGCAGGTTGTTGTTGTTGTTGGATATACGGTACGTGTGTAGCATACCCATCTCCATGACGCCTTCCTGTCTAAAGCCGCATAATTGTCCAAATACATTCGGAAGAACGCCATCTGTAATCTAGGGCAGCGACAGAGCACGAGAAAATCCATGAAAAGGGAAGTCCTCGATCAAGTGGCTCCATCAAGAATCGAACCCAGGACCGTGCGCGCAAGAGGCCGATTCTCTAGCACTATGCCATTTTTGTGCAGGGTTACACGTGCACAAGTACTGCACCCTCGTCTCCAGCCAGCGCAACCGCCTCCCTTGCGAATCCAGCGCAGCGAGAATCGCGCGCGCAGAGGGACGGACAGTCGGCGAGCTGATGGCGCCATATTTTCTCGAACTCATCCGCGCGATTGAAGCAAGTGTAGGGCGAACCCGGGGCGGATAGACGGACTCCGCGCTGCCTCAGCTCGAAGGAGGCAGCGCGTCGGCGGCCGCCGATATCCGTCAGGCAGCGGCGCTCTGAATGGGCGCAAAAGGATGACCGTTCAGCAGCAGGATGTCCGCAAGGTGGCCTAGTGATAGAGAATTGGACTATGTTCCGCAAGGTCCTGGGTTCAGTTCTCGAGGGAACCCGCTATTGAGGACTTCCCTTTCACTAGATTTTGTCTGGTCATTCTTGCCGTAGAATTCGGTGTAGGGCGGCTCCGGGGCTTCGGCCCGACATCCGTGCCAGATGGGCGACCCACCTGCCCTCGTGGGAGAAGAACGCCGTTGTGATACTGACCCGCCCGATCTTCGTGATTGTCTACGGCCTGGCGCTGTGCGGTGGTGTCAAAATAAAGTTTAAGGAGAGAGCACCGACCCTCGCAAGCCTGCCCCACGAAGCCGTCTCTGCAAGCGCACTGGAAGCGGCCGTTGAAGCAGCGCGTCCGGCCGCCGTTCTGGCATTCCGCGGCCACTGAAGAAGAAGAAGAAGCTGCACAGTGTGCTGCAGTACAGCCTACACCCTTCCTGCACATTGTCATGAATGCAGGCAGGCACTAGCGTACGCAACTTCTAGCTGCTGGGTGCATAGGGCCACTGGTGCACAGGTGCACTGGCAAGTGCACTGGGTGCATAGGTGCATACATAGGTGCACTGTGGCCCAAAAAAGTGATAGACGCCATTTTGCCAGTCTCGTTCTCGGGACCAGATGGTCCGATTGAGCACAAATTTTAACATGACATATCTCAATACGTTCTGCGCCTGCACGCCGAATTTTATCAAATTCCGTTGAGCGCCGCTCAAACGGCAGTATTTCTACTAACGCCATGCCAAAAATCGAGTGCTTCTCGTGACGAGCACGTCCGATCCGATAGGGCTCATCATTTCGTCGCAACACGCGTCAACTTGCTCTGCAATTCCATCATGCTCTGGCCACCAGAGCACAAGCCACCATGCCATTCCAAGAATTTTCGGGAATTACGATACTGCCTTCATTCAAATCTTGGAGGTTTGAAATAAAAAAACAAACAAACTGGGTTTTCGACGTTGCTTTGATAGAAATGCTGCCGTTTGAGCGGCGCTCAACGGAATTTGATTAAATTCGGCGTGCAGGCGCGACACGCATTGAGGTGTGTCATGTTAAAATTTGAGCTCAATCGGACCCTCTGGTCCCGAGAACAAGGCTGGCAA
Source organism: Paralinhomoeus sp. GSCO2_6 (assembly GCA_030248085.1). Lineage (NCBI taxonomy): Eukaryota > Metazoa > Nematoda > Chromadorea > Monhysterida > Linhomoeidae > Paralinhomoeus > Paralinhomoeus sp. GSCO2_6. The sequence goes on along the minus strand of JASAMY010000658.1, from coordinate 11,158 downwards.
AGTGGCGTCTATCACTTTTTTTGGGCCACAGTGTAGGTCCGAATTGCACCCCGACCCCCATGCACCTCGAGCCTTGACTTCGCAGATGGCAGTGCGAAAGTTTGCGTCGCGACCGCAGGGCGCCTCGACGAGGCCGACGTGCGTGCCGTTGGAGCCGACGCCGACGCACTCCTTGAGCTCGTCCACGGCGGTCAGCGTCAAGGAGGCGGGCAGGGTGGCGGGCACCCATCGACTGCTGTTGCTCGTCGCCGCCAGCAGTTGCGTGGCCGAGAAGCCGCCGCCCTCCTTCGCGGCCTTCTTCAGGCCGATGTACGCTTTGCGATTGGCGGTCTGGCCATGGAGAAAGTGCAGGTAGCCGCTCATGATCTGCAAACGTGCGGTTCGGTTCGGTTTTATTTGGCCAATCCCAACACATCCCAAGGGACGTAGACAACGCGAAGCATTGGGGAGAGTCCAAAGACGCACAGCGAACAGCGATAGCAATAAAACTGTACAAACTACAGACTACAGGCCTCCGATCACCGCACTCGCATCCCTATACAAGTTTCTGCGCTCTAGAAATGCCAAAAATTCATCACTTTTGAGGTAGATCACAAAGTTCCTAAACCTAGAAGTCACAATCTCATCCGGGAGGAGATTCCAAGCTGACGTAGCGCTATACAGGAATTGGTTACGAACCGCGACTGTACGCGCCACAAGTTCGACGGCATGCACATTTGACAATCGGTGACTGCGGCGATTCTCAGAGTGAATGAGGTAGCCATCGGGAAGGTAATGCATCCGCCAGTACAATTTGTAGAATAGCGACAAGCGAAGTATTAGCGCGCGACGCCACAGGGACGGCCATTGCAACCTGTCCAGCAGCTCGGTGTATGGCAGGACATAGATATTTGTACACAAGCGCGCCATTTGCCGTTGGACCTTTTCTCCTTTCCTATGGACTGCTTTGTGGCAGGGAGCCAAATTTCCACCGCGTACAACAAGGCCGGCAGAATGCACGTGAAGTAGACCCGCGATAGACAACTGACTGGCGCTTTGTTGCGCAAGACGCGGTTCATGACGCCAATGGCCCGACGCGCCTTGGTGGTGGCTGATTGGATGTGCGCGGTGTAGGAGAGTCTGCGGTCTAGCAGAACGCCCAGGTATCTGGCCTCATTGACGACCTGTAGGGGTTGATCCTCGAGTAGTAGAGGCCTGGACAACAGCGGCGCAGTGGTGTGCAGTCCCAGCACCATCACCTTGACCTTGGGCGGGTTCAGCTGCAGATGTATCCCACGAAAGAAGCCACTAATCTTGCAGACGTCCTCTTGGATCTTCTCCTCATCGGCAGCACTGGCAGCCGACCTGAGGTAGATGAGATCGTCAGCAAAGAACTTGGACTTTGACTCAGGGCAGAGCGCCACATCACAGTAGCTATTGATGAATGTGAGGTAGAGGTACGGGCCAATGACGCTCCCCTGGGGAACACCAGAGAGAATATCGCGAGCAGCAGACGAGGAGGAGCCAACAGAGACAGAGAAAGACCGGCCAGATAAATAATTTTGTAGCCAACAGATCAAGTAGTTGGGTACCATGAATTCTTGGAGCAACTTGTCCAGAAGAAGGTTGTGTACACAAGTGTCAAAAGCTCGACGAACATCGAAGAGAACTGCCACAGCTCTCTTATGTCTCTCAATCTCAAGTGACAAAGAATGAGTGACGTCGGCAAGACAGTCCACCGTAGAACGACCCTTTCGAAACCCGTATTGGTCCACATTGAGCAAAGGATCAACAAACGGTCGCAGTCTGGCCAGGACCAGGCGCTCCATCACCTTTGACACAACTGGAAGCAAAGCAATTGGACGGTAGTCGTCTGTCGATGTAGGAGCAGATATCTTTGGCACAGGTGTGACTAAGGCGTCTTTCCACACCTTAGGAATTGAAGCCAGTGTAAACGATTTGTCAAATAAAGCCGCCAATGAAGGTGCTAATACAGACGCACAATTTTTCAGGAGAACAGCCGGTATACCGTCCTTTCCAGTAGCTTTTTTGACTTTTAGGTGAAACAATTCAAACTCGACAAATGGGACTGGGCAGGACGGTATTGGAGGACCGTCTGCTGGGCCAGATCGTAGACAGCCTTGTAATTCCTCAGATGGCTCCACGTGGTCAGTGTTCCACACAGAGTGGAATTTTTGTGCCAGGGATTCTGCAATGTCGCCAGGCGTCGACTTGACAGACCCATCATGTTGCAACGGTGGGACACCCTGGTGACCCTTGCCAGTTAAACGACGGACAGCTGACCAGAATTGGCCAGGCGTCTCACAGCTATCCAAGGTATCGCAAATAAATCGTTTCCTGGCAATTGCAATTTCCTTCTTGACCAAACGACGGAGCCGCTTAAATTCGGCTTGTAATTGAGTATCCGCCCGACTGGAATTGAAGTTTATCCACGCTCTCTTCTTCTGTCGAAGAAGGCTGAGTAATTTGAAAGACATCCAATTCGGCTGTTTGACGAGCCTGTTCCCACAGCAAGGGATACAGTCCTCTACCACTCGTAACACGGCCCGTCGCCAGGTATCCCATGCCTCGTCCACCGTCGCAGCGGCAACGACGGCTTGAAGGAGGCCCGCTTCGGCCAACTGACGGCGGACCCCACCCCAGTCAGCCCGTCTGTAGTTCCGCCGCGCTCCAGAAAGGGGAACGTCCTTTGGAGTCCCTCCTAGCCGGAGGGAAGGAAGGGGAGAGTCGCACGCCAGCGTGCGCCTTTTCCACCGGCGGCACGAGAGCAGCCTTTCAATGGGACAGGGCCGTGCCCACGAAACACAGATCAATGCGGCGGCGCAGGTGCGTTGGCTCGCCAACCAGCTGAGACAACGAGTACGCATCCGCTAGCCGTCTCAGTTCCTGAGCTTCAGGGAGACCATAGTCGAGGTTGAAGTCGCCAGCGAGCACAAGAGTGGACGTCTGCTCGCCCAAGTCGGCCAGGACGCCTGACAACCCGTCTACAAAGTTGGCAGCCACCACCCTGGGTGGCTTGTAGACAGAGATTGCGACGTATCTGCTGCCAGAGGCTGAGGAGAACTGGACCGCCAGAAGCTCCAGATCCGTCCGTAGTGATAGCCGACGGGGAGAGAGAGAACTCAGCACGTAGAGTGCCACGCCGCCGCCATTTTGGGTCCGATCCTTGCGGAATAAGGCGTAATTCTCGATCTCCAGTAAAGAATTCGGAATTTTTGAGTCAATTTTTGTCTCTTGCAGCAGTAGGGCGGCGGGTTTCTCCATAGAGGCAATTGCTTGAAGTTCGTGAAGTTTGCCAGGCAAGGAATTGCAATTAAACGAGAGAATGGCGGCCATTTTTATCAGCTCCACCACGCGCATACTTGACGCAACAGCCCGCCCGCTGCGTAGCAGCGTGAGCGGGGGAAAGGAGTGAGCGGGGGAAAGGGAAAGTGCGTGCGTGCGTGCGTGCGTGCGTGCGTGCGTGCGTGCGTATCGGTGCGTGCGTGCGTGCGTGCCGGTGCGTGCTTGCGTGCGTGCGTGCGTGCGTGCGTGCGTGCGTGCGTGCGTGCGTGCGTGCGTGGCGGTGCGTGCGTGCGTGCGTGCGTGCGTGCGTGCGTGCGTGCGTGCGTGCGTGCGTGCGTGCGTGCGTGCGTGCGTGCGTGCCGGTGAGTGCGTGGGTGCGTGCGTGCGTGCTTGCGTGCGAGCGTGCGTGCGTGCGTGAGTCTGTCAGTCCGTGCGTGCGTGCCGGTGCGTGCGCGCGTGCGTGCGTGCGTGCGTGCGTGCGTGCCGGTGCGTGCGTGCGTGCCGGTGCGTGCCGGTGCGTGCGTGCGTGCGTGCGTGCGTGCGTGCGTGCGTGCGTGCGTGCGTGCGTGCGTGCGTGCGTGCGTGCGTGCGTGCGTGCGTGCGTGCCGAATCTGTGGTCAGAAACGCTGCGTCCTGGTCGCCGAGAGGCGCGAAGAGACGCGCGTGCGCGTAATCGCCAAAGCCGTGCAGCGCTTCGCAAGCCGAGACGGCTTCGTCGACGGTGTCCCCAAAGGTCACGAAGCCGATGGCGCGTCCCACGCTCGGCAGTTCGCGGAACATGGGCGGCCAGCACTTGGAGCCTCAAAGAAGCACTGATGAAATCTAGGCACCCATTGGCACCCGGAAACCCTCCAATAGTGCCACCGCCCCGAGGGCACTATACTATCAACCTTGCCTTACCCCGGGGCACTATTTAAGGGGGGGGGCTCTATTGGAAGATTTACGGTATCTGTATTCGACACGTACCGCTCTGGCCCATGGCGTGCGCGTTGGTGTCGGCGGCCCGGTAGTGGAGGGCGGACATGTGCTCGGCGGCGGTCGTGTTGCCGAGCCAGTAAGAGAAGCCATAGTTGCAGCCATTCGTGTAGAAAGAACGGTAGTAGACGGCGAGGCAGGCCGGCTTGTCGAGGCAGACTTGGCAGCCGGCCGTGCTGAAGCCTGCGGACGTGGCGCGCTGATTCCACAGGTCCGTGTAGCGGAACCCCGGCACTGAGAGACAACCCCGAGAAGCGTGGCCTGTGGTAAACATGGATATACGGTGAGGGTAGGGTATACTGCAATTTGGCGGTGGCGGCGTAAGGCGTTGTATTCCAGACCGCGAGGTCGGGGGTTCGATTCCTTGTGGGGCGAAACCACGGCAACCCCCTTGGGCAAGGGATTACGCCACAATTGCTCCAGAAATCTGTACCGTGGCTTGGTCCAGAAATCAGTGCCAGGTGAGGGCCCACCCTGCCTCGTCGCAGAACAACGCGATTTATACGGCGCCGCCCTGTGATCTTGTGATCCAGCTTACGGCCATTGTGCTGTGTTGATTGTTGTCGTCAAAATAAAGTTCAAAGTTTCATAGTTCAAATACAGGCATTCCGAAGCAAAATGATTAGCAATAGGAAATGAACCATGCAACAAGACATTTGCAATGCTGAAAAATTTTAAAAATAGCACAATAAACGTTTTCATCAACCACCCACAGTTGATAAAAAAAAACGTACGTACTGTATACAGTATGTACCATGTATGTACCGATACTACCTGCGGCAAAGACAGTCGAAATTAACGTGATTAGTAGCCCACCGCCACGCGTGGTCATGCTTGTGTGCAGAAGCTGTACTTTTTAATGTGAGGAGCTGTAAGGGGTGTACAAGGCAACGGTCGTAACACTCTGATGGCTTAGTAGGGGACGTGTAGGAGCCGCGATCAGCCGAGAAAATGTTAACGGGCTGCGCGTCGCTGGCGTTCCCATGGCCGCATCCCGCGGTCGTGTATGCATCGAACAGACAGCTCGGCTCAGACTGTTTTAAAAAAAACTTTTTTATTTTGGGCAAAACACCGTGCAGGCGTAGACAATGTCAAACATTGGGGAAGGGCCAGACCTTCTGAAGAACGCCATCTGTAATCTAGGGCAGCAACGGCACGAGAAATTACATCGAAAGGGAAGTCTCGATCTAGTGGATGCTTCAAGAATCGAACCCAGAAGCCGATCCTCTGCCACTAGGCCATACGCTGCCCGTCTTTTGAGGACGCCCCTCGCTAACGCGACACGCTAAGTCGGCAGTCGTCTGCAGGCTCGCCGAGTCACCTCACAAAAGTACTACAGTCACATCAGTAGAGCTCCATATGAGCAAGGGCCCTGATATCACCCTCACTCTCGCAAGGTATCATTAAACGTCTCATAGTCACATTGATGGAGCAAGATCACACGGCGAACATCCCATTCCGCAGTCCAAAATTGTAATTAAAAAAAGGAGCTGCCAAGTTGTCAACAACGTTGACACTTTGTTGAGATGAGTTTGAACTGGAAAATTGAAAGCTATGTACTTAGCGTATAGGCGTAATACTGCTGTGATAGTTTTGGGTATGTAAGTGTTCCAAATTTCACTACAATCCGACAGAGGAAACAAAAGTTATTAAAAAAAGAATTGTGATTATTACAAAAACACCCTTTACATACGGGAAGAGCAAAGACCACCACCGCACCGACAGGCAAGAGACAGCTACATAGTTGACTAATTAATTTCGTTATCCGATTGTCGTTTTGGGCTGAAACTTCAAGAGGTTCACCTTGCGGCCAGTCCAGTACATCACTCCACCAAGTGTAGGTCAAGTCTCGACGCGTAACACCGACACCAAGTGTTCTAAACGACATCTTTCCACACTGAGGAAACAGTGACACAGTTTTTTTTCTTACAGGTACACCTACATATGTAAGCGTAATTCTTGTACTGCACGGAACTTCTAAAGTAAAAAAAAGCTTGGCGGACCGAAAGTCTCACTATCACAGCTCGTCAGTCGTCTCTAGGAATCACATCCCAGTAAAGGTCGTGATTGCTGTCCTCTATCACACCAAAATACCAGTCCTTGTGCCAGTAAAAGATGCAGTCGTCAGAATTTTTTGTGCGGGGGACGGGTTGCACACACTGCAGTTGATGGCTGGAGAAAAGTGGCGCGCGCGCACGCCCGCACGCACGCACGGACGCACGCACGCACGCACCGGCACGCTCGCACGCTCGCACGCCCGCACGCACGCACGGACGCACGCACGCACGCACCGGCACGCACGCACGCATGCACGCTGGCACGCACGCACGCACGCACGCACGCACGCACGCACGCACGCACGCACGCACGCGCGCACGCACGCGCGCACGCACGCACGCACGCACGCTGGCACGCACGCACGCACGCACGCACGCTGGCACGCACGCACGCACGCACGCACGCACGCGCGCACGCACGCACGCACGCACGCACGCACGCACGCACGCACGCACGCACGCACGCACGCACGCACGCATGCACGCTGGCACGCACGCACGCACGCACGCACGCACGCACGCACGCACGCACCGGCACGAACGCACGCTCGCTCGCACGCACGCACGCACGCACGCACGCACGCACGCACTCACGCACCGGCACGCACGCACGCTCGCTCGCTCGCACGCACGCACGCACGCACGCACGCACGCACGCACGCCGCACGCACGCACGCACGCACGCACGCACGCACGCCTCCGGTCCGCAACCCATCCCTAGCGAATCCAGCGCAGCGGTAGTCGCGCGCGCAGAGGGCGGCGCAGTCGCCGTTGTCGTAGTGCTGCGGCATTTCGAATTCATTAGGCTCATTGAAGCAAACGTAGGGCGAACCAGGACCGGCCAGACGGCCTCCGCTCTTCTTCAGCTGGAAGGAGGCGGCGCGCGTTCGTCCGCGGTTCGACAGGCAGCGGCGTTCTGAACTTTTGCAGTGGATGGTGCAGTGCGCAACAGAAGTACCGGTGCATGTCGGCACCTTTCGAACCGCGCCGGTCGACTTCAAGCAGTCGGAATTTGACCCCGGCCGATCAGTGGCGGATCCAGCACTCTCTATGGAGGAGGAAGGAATTAGCAGAAGGGGGAGGACCCTGTTAAAATTTACAGATGCTGGGCCATTTCGGCGATGTTTTGGGCACCCAATCGGTCCACAATTGACAAGTAATACAGGGTGGCCCACGTAAGGGTAACGATTTTGATGGCTCGTAACTTCCGCGACATGCAACTAAAATAGTTGAAATTTTTACATAAGTTAGCCATTTTTATAGAATTTTACTGCTCAAATTTTCAACACCTTCCGCAGTCAAAATCACTGGTTATGCATGTTGACGTGCTACCACCGCTTTCAATTTTTTTCCAGCAGCACACAGCCGCACCGCACATCCACACCAAAACCCAGCGCTTAGTTGTCGAGCAGGACGAGAGAGACTGGTAGGTAGGACAATTTTCAAAGTCCGAACAAACAGTTTAAGTTAAGAAACTGCGGTGAACTGTTGTTTGTAGTCTGTGCAATTGTACTAAAAGATACCCTATAACTAAACCCTATAATTAGCCCCCCGGGGGCTAATTTTTTCGTTCGAGCTCTAGGAGGGTGTATAATTATAGGGGAGGGGCTAATTATAGGGGGGGGGCTTATAAACTGGAAGTGTCGATGAGTGGGAAGATATGTGGGCGAAAGGGCGCGTGAAGGCGATTTTTAAAGGAAAAAGGCGCTGTGCACACACGTTGGTACACTCTAACACACTCTCACACACTCTCACATACACATACGTGTACATACATACACATACGCTACCATACATACACCCAGACATGGAAACATGTGCCTTTTAGACGATGGTTCATTTAGGGAGGGGGTGTAATTATAGGGGGGGGGGCTTATTAACTCAAAGTGGTCTTGGGAGGGTATATTATTATAGAGGGGGGGGGGGCTAATTATAGGGTTTACGGTATGCGCTGGCACATTTCACCATTTGCGCTCCTCAGTTTGTAACTTTCGATTTAAAAATCCGTTTTGTCTCATTTTCTCAGCAACAAAATTCTATACATGTGTCTAACTTGTGAACAAAATTTAGCTATGTATTTCGGATGCGTATCGTGGCAGTTATGAGCATATGAAATCGTTACACTTATACGCGAGCCACCCTGTACATAAAGGCGGCGCCGCAAGCGAAATTTCTTGCGTTTTTTGACCACCTACACGCATTTTTTATGCGGAAAAGTAGGTTCCCAGGCACGCGGCCCAGCCCTCGTCCCATTTTCACCTTAGATTTTCGATTTCGGGACGGGAATTTCCTTTGCTGAAAGGCGCCGACAGGTACGGACCACAGGCGACAGCCGACTGTATGTGGGAACTTTGAGCTGACCTTCGCAGGCCTGACCGCCGAAGCCGTGCCTGCATTCGCACGCGTACCGGCCGTCGAAAGTGCCGCCGTTCGCGCATTCGGCGACCGCTGGCGCATTCACTGCCACCTCTACAACAGGCATGCATGGTTGTGGTTGGAAAGCGAGCGAAAATGATGTACGCATGCAGAGATGCAGTGCGCATGGACGTCGGTACAAGCGTGAATAATGTAGGGTGCATGCCTCGCTCTGTGATTTCGCAGAAGCCGATCATAATGCCGCCGCCGCAGGAGGCGTCGACGAGGCCGACGTGCGTGCCATTGGACTCGAGGGCGACGCACTCCTTCAGCTCGTCCACGGCGGTCAGCGTCAAGGAGGCGGGCAGGCTGGCGGGCACCCATTGACCGCTGTAGCGCGTGGCGGCCAGCAGTTGCGTGGCCGAGAAGCCGCCGCCCTCCTTCGGCGCCTTCTTGAAGCCGACATAAGCCTTTGGAGGTTCAGCGCTTCGAAAGAACTCCATGACCTGTATGGTATGTCTGTTGTTGTTGTTGTTGTTGTTGTTGTTGTTGTTGTTGTTGTTGTTGTTGTTGTTGTTGTTGTTGTTAGATACAGACATGTATGTAGATATAGAGACACAAACGTGTCCAGCAGCCAGTTACCGGCTCGCTCTTGAGATAGGCGACGTCCGCGTCGCTGAGAGGAGCGAAGAGCTGGACGTGCGCGTCGTCGCCATAATACTGATTCATCTCTTCGCACGCCTCGACAGGGTCGTAGGTGCCCGTGAGCCCGAAGTGGAGGATGCCGACTGCGCGTCTCTCGCTCGGCACAACGCGATGTGCCGAGAATTGGCCTGCGGAACGAGGAGGACAGCTTATGGCCTAGTGGTAGAGAATCGGTCTCTTGCGCGTTCGGTCTTGGGTTCGATTCTGGATGGATCCACTAGATCGAGGACTTTTCTCTCAATGGATTTTCTTGTGCGAGATGGCGTTCTTCCGAGTGTCTGGCTAATGGTATGTGACTCTAGACGGGAAGGCGTCATGGAGAGGGGTATGCTAATGGGCCACTGACGGCCTCCTTGCGTTGCCCCTAATCCAACAACAACAACAACAACAACGGAACACGGATGTTATCACGGAATACGGTCTAAGGTAGTGTAACCATGGCCTTTCATCCTTTGATCTTTTGTAAGCTCGATCTTTGGCTTTGATCCTTTGATGTTTCGCAAACTTCTCAATAGAACAGTCATCTCTTTCGCTGTCTTGTGATTCTATTTGGTGCTTTGCTTATAATCATCGTGTCTGCACCTATAATCATCGTGTTCGCACCTATTCAACTGCTTTTCCATATATACGCGTGTTGCTTTCAATAAAGAGAGTCTAGTCTGCAGCTGAGAACTAAACAAGTTAAACACGAGCGTCACATTTTGGTGACCCTAGAGCGATCGCAGATGGCAGAGAGCGATCGAGACGCTCGAGCTCTACAGCGTGAGCTGCAAAAAGCGCATGAGGAATTGAACGAATTTCGCGCTGCAGAAGGCTCCAAGGACAAAAAAATCAAGCAGCTGGAGCAACAACTGCTAGTCACTACACAAGGGGAGCATGACAGTGAACCCAGCCAGAGCATCGCCTTGCCGAAGTTCAAGAGCGCCTACTCGCAGAATATAAACGATTGGTTTGAGCGATTTGATGAGCTCGCACGAGCAAGGAACTGGAAAGAAGACAGACGTGCTGAAATTCTGCCAATCTACCTAGACGGTCAAGCGCTGCTCACATATCGCCGACTCGATGACAGCATTAAGAAAAGCTACACACAACTGAAGACGGCACTCCAGACAAGACTGCAGCCAATGGAAGGACCGAAATTCTACGCTCAGAAGCTCCACGCCCCAAGAAGGCAGCAAGAAAATGAGGACGTGGCCAACTACTCAGCCGACATTGAGCTACTGACCAGAGGCGCCTACCCAGTTTCAAGTGACTTCCCTGCAACGGCCCAAATGGTCCAGATGATGAACTGCTTCGTCAGCGGACTCCGACAAGACATTCGACGACACGTCATGGACAAGTCGCCAAGCGACTACGAGGCCGCCCTGAGTGCCGCGCTGAAGTATGAAGCTCAAGCCGAGCTGATCGCAGGACATTCGCGACCAGGAGTGCAAGAGGTCAGCAAATTATTTACAGTTAATGGCACTGTCAACTCTAGAGCAGGAGAGCAGATTGCGTTTGCTGCGCGCAATCGCGAAAATTTTAATCGAACCAGTAACAATGTGCGACTGCAACATTCGCGTTCTGCTGCTCCTTTTAACAACCCGCGTCCCATTTGTCAGTTTTGCTCTAAGCAAGGTCACGTTGCTCTCGAGTGCTTCAGTTTCAAACGCATGCAGAACAGTGCACAGCCTCACTCAAGCAACAGAGGAAACATTTTTCAACAGACGCAACCACGATACACTTCATACAGACCACAATGGAGCAATGCAAACAGACAAAACTATTGGCGTGGCTCTCAC